>JAOTAX010000002.1:29055600-29069743 GCA_025629825.1 Erythroxylum guanchezii
TTGCAATTCTTGGTATAAATTTATTTTGACCGGTTTCCAAGGATCAATCTTAGGATTGAATGATAAGCCGCGATCAAGGAGTTAAGTGATTCAAGAAAGATAAATGAGTTAGGTGGATTGACATCGGACATATGGAATATAGTGAAATAGACATAAAATTTAAATGTATTAACACTAAAGAGAAGTGAATTATCAAAGGAGAGATGAAGTATTTTTATGAGTACCACTTTGGTAAGATGTGCTCAAATTTGGAGAAAGGATAAGTTAATCTATTATGAACTGGACTATACGAAAATTATTATGAGTTAGTGTTACTAACAAGAGATGTCTTAAACTCATAATATGTGATATGTGAATAAGTTAAGAAATAATGATATGATCAACTGAGATAGATTGATAGCGTGCGAAGAAAAAGTTTTGTGAGTAATCTGAAATATATCGATGAAATAGTCAAGATAGTATGATAGCTAAATAAGTGATTGAAAGACCTATTGAGTCTATTAACTGTGGTCATTTGGAAGAAAGTATTTGATTGGTGAAGTATATGGGAAACGGAGGAACATATGAGGAAACAATACCCCTGCCTTATCGATCAATCAGATATTAATTTCGAGGACAAAATTTATTAAGGAGGGGAGAAATGTAACATGCCGTTCCTATATTAAGGGTTGGGACCTAAAAATTCGGTACATGTGAGCTCAAAGAGATATTAAGAAAATGCATTTTCTTGCTCATGCACAATGTTAGCATATATGCACATAAATATTGAATTTTTGCACATAAAAATAATGGTACATGCATTCATTAACAACTTCCATGTATAATTGATTTTAATTATAATTTTATTGAAAATGAGAAGTAGAGGAAGTAGAAAGAGTGATCTTGGGATGAGTTGTGATAAAGGAAAGATTTGGAAATAAAATTGGTAGTAATCTAGAAAATGTTCATTGAGTGTGCTTCGGTCTGTTAACCATAACATTCTCTTTAGTTATCCAAATGAGACGATTCTTTATTCAGATTAAACTAGAGACATATGACTACATTTCTTATGAAGACATCGAATTTAAATTTTGTCTCTAAGAGTCTTAATATTTTCATGAAGTTGAGAATTGAGTGCAGTACATTGGTGGATAAATGAAAAATTTGTGTTCGGACTTTAGGGGAAATTTGGGATTGATATAGATCGATTTTGGCAAGTTGCCTTCTTTAGAGTTATAGATCTTTCTTTTATCTTTCCAACGGTATATAGTATGAGACTTTTGGACATCAGAGTCGAACCTTATGGTCCTTATAAGGGAAGATGTTCAAGAGTGAAGTTGTATCGTCTGTAAAGTCATATCGTCTGTGCTGACGTGTATCGTCTGTGATGACGTGTATCGCCTATGCTGACGTGCATCGCCTGTGGTGACGTGTATCCTCTATGCTGACGTTTATTGTCTGTGATGACATGTATTGTCTGTGCTGACATGTATCGACTATGCTGACGTGTATCGCTTCTGATGATGTGTATCGTCTGTGCTGACGTCTATCGTCTGTAAAGATGTATCTTTTCCTTTTTGTTTCTTCTGTGTTTTGCTTCTTCTACTTTTTTGTCTAGTTTTGTCTAACCCATCGTCTGGTCCATTTTCGACCCTTTAGGCGATAGAATCTATCTTTATGGTCTTCATGAAAGTTGTAGATATTGAAATCCTCTTTCAAACCATACAAAGAACACCTTAATACAACATCTGTGGAGAAAGTTAATCCATTTTTTTCCTGGACAGGTTCAACATGATTGAGGACAAAACTTTGTTTGATTCTTTCGGCCATAACTTTGTTATCCGACCTCCAAATGAAGTGATTCTTAAACCATTAGATTCATAAGACATTGTCCTACCTCTCCACAAAGATTGTTGGCTTTCTGAATTGATTTGAAAAAGATTGATTGAACGAAAGTGAGAGAATCGATTGGAACAATGAACTGATATTATTTTACTGAACATACTTCAGTATTTTAATTGTATATGGATCTGTAGGATTCCAAATGAGATTATTTTTAATTTAGAGTAAACTAGAGGCATAAGGCTATAAATAATCTGAAGAACCCGAATTTTGAATCAGTCACTAAGATGTTTAAATTCTGGATGAAAGTTGTGCATAGTATATAATTTTGGACAAGAGTAGTCCGAAAATGTTTGAAGTATATCTTTCAAATCACTGAACCAAATTGAATGATTTTGGTGTCAATGAAAACATAAGACATACGGGAACATTTTTCTAAAAGAAAGTGTTGCAAAATAACTTCGGTATCTAGGTCAGAAAGAACATGTAAAGTTGACCCAAAATGATGTTTTATGGAAAAATCTGGAAGTGAGTTTTATTAAAGGGAGGTGGATAAATGGCTAAGAAATGGACAGGTGTCTCAACTTTAAAGTTGAGTTTTAAATAACCTTGAAAGACAAGTTACTGTACTTATCTTCATCCTTTCTCGATGTTCTTTCTCTAGTGTTTCTTTAACACAGAGTTTTCCATCAAATCTCCAACAGAGAAAAATCTTGATTTCTCCGATCTACTACCACTCATACTTTGTATTTCTTTCTTTCACCCCAAGAAAAAAAATGAACCCCTAACCCCCCGGTCAACCTTCAAGTTGATTTTAGAGCTTCAAACAAGTGAGCGGGTTATGATTATGTATTTTTTTGTACAAAATGAAGCATGCATCGTTAACTCACTGCTAAATGGTTAAGAACATTGATGTTCATATTTGCTGGAAAAATGAGTGAGGAGATTTTGAGTTTACCGTACATGTTGATTGTCTTTGGATTGATGATTGAAATGTTATGGGATAGTGTTAAACTAGTTTTTAGAGTCACAAAATCAATGAAAACGTGTAGGAGATTAGTGCAGAAAAATTTGGAGAAAATGGATGTGCAATGTTCTGTTATGTTGATGTTTTTACTGTTCATATGTATATATACATATATATATATATATATATGTAAGTTTTGGAGTGTTTTAGAGATGATTAAAAAATGAATTTAGAGTTAAGAGGTAGGTGTATGGTGATGTCTAAAGATAAGGAAGAATGATTAAATTGATAGTTAGAGGAAGAAATGAAGAAAATACACAAGTTGAAAATGCAAAAAAAATGAAAGTGAAGGAATCCAGAAAACGTGATGAATATGCGTAAGTGTTTCTGGTTTTGATGATTATGAAAAAAAAATGATAGAGTTTGGATTTGGATGTGATTTGTGAGTTGAAATGAAAGAGGAATGAAGAGGAAATATTGAGTTTTAAGCAGAAAGTTGATATTGATATATGTATATAAAAAGATTATGTTTTTCCTCCTTTCTACTCACATATGGGTTTATATTGAAAATTTTATGGATGAGTTAGTGTTATCAAAGTACCAAAGGATTGAGCTTGTGATTCAAAGAATTGATCAGTGATTAAGTTATGAAATTTGTAAAGTACCCAGGATTGTCATTGAATATGCATTGTACATAGTCTATATAATTAATTATGCATAAATGAGTTTTGTAACATATGTAAATTGTGTATTGCGTAAATTGTGATATGTAGGTTAAACATCTATATTCAGGCGTATCCAAAATTTGGAAACAAATGCTATTTTGGAGTGTACTAAGAGTAGACCTAGATAGTCTTATTTCATTGTTTGTTTATTTGAATTTTTGTATTGATTGACTACTGGATGCTCATATGAATGCGATTTGATTGTTGAATTCCGGGCAATAAAGGTCCGATGATTGTATTATATGCATAAGATATTGAAGTGCAAATTGTATGTGAATGTGAGTGAATGGGATTACGCAGATGTGAATGATGCATTCTATTTAATGAATGCAAGAACTATAATAACAGTTGTGACCTGAGTAGCCACCGATCATAGCTTAAAGCTTAACGAGTGAAAAGAGCCTCGAGCTCAGACAGTGATTAAGAGCCTAAGGCTCACTATGTATAATGAGTCATGTATCCCTCAAGCGGATAAGGTACAATTATTAATGAGCCCGGTATCCAAAATAGATACGGGACAGTTCAGGCACTCGGTCACAACAATATAATAATTAGAAAAGTATCTTATGAGCATTTCATATGCATTTTGTCAAGTATGTGGATTGTTTGAAATGCCAAATTAAATTGCTCTTACATGTAAATGTGATATGTGTTCAACTATGCAAAGTTGTGAACTATTTGTTATGTGATTGGGTGAGCCATCAATGATGGTCTCTCATTGAGTTCGCAAAATTCACCCAAAATTTGAAAATATTTTCAGGATTAGAAGAATACCCCGTTAGGCCAACGGGAGTATACCTACAGCATACAAGTGAAGGATAGAGGTCGGGATCAGTTCGCGTCTGCATTGTATTTTTTTATTTTGTATTGAATTGTATGTTCCACAACTTTTTGTATAAATTTGTATTCCGAAATGACTAAAGTGTTTTGTATTTGTGAGAGGACCCAAATGGCTATTGAAAATTTTGTTGATTAAAAATGTTTATGAATGAAAGTGGGCCCAATTTGAATTATTGATTTCCGCAAAAAGATGTGTATGTATGTTATTGTCTTAAAAAAATTTATATCGATATTTGACTGATTGAGTGCTTTAGCATGCCACTCTCGTGGGGCTCAAACTCAGATATCACTCATAGATGTCGGGCTCGGGGCCTGCAGGAGTAAGGTGCTACAAATATAGAGGCGGAGCTTTAGTTTCCATACCTGTAGTTTGAGCTAAAACATTTGAGAGGTGAGAAGCACTCTTGGAGAGTATGATAAAACTCTTGTGAAGATTTACACATAATCCCAACATCTCCTTAAATTGATTGAGCGATTTCATCAGAAGAAAGACTGATTGGATGTTTGCCTTGCTTAGGAGAATAAGATCATCTGCAAAACACAAACTAGTTAGAGAAATTTCCTTACATTTAGAGTGATATTTGAATTTAGGATCAGTTGAAATGTTATGCTTGAGCAGCTGAGTGAAGACTTCCATACATATTAGGAATAGGTAGGGGAAAGGGGATCCCCTTTCCTAAGACCTTTTTTTCCTTTGAACATTCCCACGGGGCAACCATTAATCAATATCCCATAAGAAGCAGTAGATATGCATTGTTGGATCCACTTGATGAAAGATAAGGGAAAATTCATTATCTCCAATGATTTTAGCATAAATCCCCAATTTACACTATCAAAAGCTTTCTGTAGATCAACTTTAATATTGCAATTTTGGGGACTTCTCCTTCAGTTATACCGTTTTAAAAGCTCTTGAACAATCAAAATGTTGTCACCTATATCTCTGCTTAGCATAAAAGCCCCCCGATTCTCACTGATGAGAAATTTTAGAACCTCCTTCAGCCTATTTGCCAAAATCTTAGCAATGATCTTGTAGAGAAAATTTATACATGACATAAGTCTGTAGTCATTCCAAGTCTTTGGGCTGGAGTTTTTGGAGACCAGGCATAAGAAGGTCTTGTTTTTTTCTTTTAGCAAAACCCCTTTTAAAAAGAACTCCTGCACTGCCTCCTAGACTAGCCCCCCAAACTATTCCAAGTTTCCTGAAAGAAAAAACCATTCAAACCATCCGGTCCTGGAGCTTTAGATCTATTCATGCTGAAGACAACCTTTTCTATTTCCTGATCTGTAACAGATCTTATTAACCCATTAACTTCATGATCAGGAATCTTAGTGGTTATAAGCTGACTAAGAACGTAATCTAACTCAGATGGGAGAGAATCTAATCTAAGTAGATTACTGTAGAAATTCATAGCTTCCTTAGCTAAGTCATCTTGTCCGAATACCTCCACTCCAAATTCTGTTTTAATGGAGGAAATTCTGTTAGTATTCTTTCAAGCTAACATAGAATTGAAGAAAAAGCTTGTACATCTATCTTCCTCTTTTAGCTAATTTATTCTAGCTCTTTGCTTCAGTAAAGAGTGTTGATTGTCCACTACTTCCAAATAATTTTTAAGAGCTTTCTTCTTTGCTGTAGCTAGAGCTCCATCCACGGGGTTTTCTGCCAATACTTTTTGAATAAAAGAGAGTTTATCCCTAGCTATTTCAGTCTCCTTTGTAAGATTCAGACCTCTCTTACCATTAAGGATCTTTATCTCCTGTTTTATAGCCTTGAGCTTTTGGATACAAATGTATTGTTTAGTCCTATAACATCTATGCTCCAAACCCTTCTGTATTGCTTCTCGAAAACCCTCCATTTTAACCAAAAAATTGTTAAATCTAAAAGGATGATGGATTCTGGAGGAGGTGAACAAGTTTACTATCTTTATAGGAGTGTGATCTGACATACCAGGGTTTAGAAATTTCGCTGAGCTTCTTGAGAAAGAATGTGGCCATTCCACATTTACCAAAACTCTATCCAGTTTTTTCCTGATGTGCCAATTAGAACTTTGTTTATTTATCCAAGTAAACTTATGACCTTCAGCTTTTAAATCAATAAGTTCCACCTCTTGCATATAATCAAACATATCTAGGGAGTAGTTGAGTAGGTTATAGTTACCTTCAACCTCTAATCTGTACAAAGTAGTGTTAAAATCCCCACCTACCATCCAAGGGGAATTTACTGAAGCCTTTATCCTTCTCAAGTAATCCCATAGGTCAATTCTTTGGAACAAAGTGTTGAATCCATAGAAAAAAGTAGCTAAAACCCAAGAATTTTCCATTTTGAAATAAAGCATAAAGTGAATATGCTACTGGCTAGATTCCAGCTTTCTAGTTTCAAAAAGTTACCATCATAAGCTATAATAATCCTTCCATAAGCATGGCTTTGATGGTTAGTAATGAACTGCCAGTTGCTACCTAAACAACCCAATTTATTCATATTTTCTTCTCTAATTTTAGTCTCTAACATACAAAAAATCCACGACTTTTCTTTTAGCACAAAATCTTTTAAAGCTTTAAGCTTTGAAGGATTATTTATTTCACGCAGATTCCATACTATCAATGTCATAATCAATTGACTTTACCTTTGGAGCTTTTCCTATTGTTCCTACTACTTTCCTAGTAGTGACCTACTCAAACTGCTCCTCTTGATTGTTTCCATCTCGCACATCAACCCTTGATAGACTTTGCTCGTTTTGTTTAACCTTTGAAAATCCTTCATTTTGATTAGTACCTATAGATTCCAAATCATTTTCTTCTTTATTCATAGTAGGCTTGCAGAAATCTTCTGATGGATTATAAAGAATACCCTTTTGCTGAACAGGAACTGTATTTTTTTCCTCCGGGATGTCTTTCCTTATTATAAGGGAGTCTTCTACTATCTAAACCTGATCTTGATTTTCTGCTATATGTTCTATCTCCTCTGTCTCTTTAATATCTTCAGTCTCATTTTTCTTCTATTCCCATCAATTCCTAGTAATCACCTTTGATGAAGAGCTTTCCTGTCAGTTTCCATTCTTTGCCTTGAGCTCTAAGAGATGGTTTCCATTGATAAATAACCAGGACTTTATCTTCTCTTAGAGAGTTTTCATCCGCCAATCTTAGGATAGGAATACTATCCTTCATTTCCTTAGCCATATCCATACTCACACATAAACGAGCAAAACCCACTCTTTTCCTCAATGCAGTATTTTCATCCTTGCAAATCGGCTTCCCTAAGTAGCTTGCAAGCATACTAAACCCATTAGTAGTTCAATACTCCAATGAGATATTGTGAATGTTCACTCATAGGGGGAATGTTCTTCTTTCTAATTTTTTCAAGCTCCATACCTGGTTGCCAATTTTGGAGAAATAGAGGAAGTTGAGAGATATGCTAGGGGCCCTCTTCTATTACCTTTTGAGCTTCCGATTTGGAAGAAAAGGTAAAAATATGTTGTCTTCTTCAGTTAGCTCGTATACACCTAACATCTACTTTAACATATATTTTTTAATTTGTTAAGTGCCTATTTTTTAATAATTGAAAAACAAAGTTATTTTTTAAGAAGAATTCGACTAATCATGTTTGTCATCTCTTAACTCAGTCATAATGTCTCTATTATCTAATACTAAAGCAAAAGATTTCAATCCATACTAAGTTTAATCATCTCCAATAATTCTAGATCTTGTTTTTCTTCTTAGATTTTGTTAATGCTTGAGCTTCCTAGCTGAGGCCAACCTTCTTTAGCAGTTTTACAATCTACAAAAAGGATCTATAAGGAATTGAATACAAAGCTCAAAAGGAGGAGGTGGCATAAAGAAGGAAGTGGTGAATACAAAGGACCAAAAGGTTTATAAAGGTATAAAGAAAATGAGTATAGTGGCACGAGGATCAGAAGGTGATGATAGAAATAAAGGAAATGGAGTTGTAACATGCCAACAATAACCTATGAGAATAATAGAAATGTTTCAAAAGAAAAAGTCTAAAGGTCATCAATTTAGCGGTTTTCATGGTCATCATAATTAATATAGATTAAATTATCCTTGCATATTAGTTATGATGGTTATAAAAGCTACAAAATTAATGGCTATGTAGTCGAATCTATTTCTATAATAGCTAATAAATAAAGGCTTGAAAAAAAAAACAAATTCAAACATTATTTGTCTCAAAGTACTATCTCTTACTTTTATACTATTTTAAACATAAGAATTGAAATAAACGATAAAGCACCATGAAGTATTTCAAACTTAGAAAAATACTTCCTCAAAATATTTTACTATAAAACTATTAATCAATTTTATAATATGACAATCCTTATTATTTATTCTCTAAAACATAGAACACAAGCCATTATTTTGAAATAAACAAAAGTTACATTTGATTTTAATATTATGTAGTGTTCAAATAAGTCTTTGTGCTATACAACAATTAACCAAATGGGTCTCTGAGGATTAAATTTTTATCAAAATTAATGTTTACATGTATTTAAAAGTCAATTAAGTTGACTTCATAATATAGATAACTTATTTAGAAACTAAAGTTAAAGTTAAACTTAAGTTTTAATAAAAACTTTAAAAATTAAAATATATCTTATACTTTTTTACATAGTATGACAATTGATGATTTTTCTAATGCTCAAACTAATAATAAATGACCTAATTACAGGACCATTGTCATTAGACGTTATTAATAAAATATATAAACCATTCTCTTAAACTTCAATTAAAAATAATAACGAAATATATATGTTATAAATATTTTAATTGGATTAATCAAATGTCATGGATATAATAACTGAATAGTAATTTAGAATGATTATATTAAGTTATTAATTTAAATTAAAAATAATTAAATTTTATAACTAAATTGAATTGTCTTATAAGTAATATTTAATTCATCTTTGTTTAATATTTATATTACGTATGTACTATTATTATTTTTAAATTGAAGCTCAAAAGAAAATTTTCAAAATTGAAAAAATAATATTTAATTTTTTAATTAAAATTTTAATTTTTTAAATTATAGAGGAATGACATGTGTCTTTCAACCAAAATACATTAAAAAGGAAAACATGGAAATATGAAAATACGAGTACGTAAGTAGGAAGAGTGATTTTCACTTTAGTTTACGTTCAGTATCGGGCTACGCCATGATTACGCTCTTTTGTAGTATTTGATGGTCGAAAATGACCTTCAGAAATGAGGAGAAAGCTCGTGAGAATTTGAGTTAATGAGCGTACAAAACGAACTCTCTTTTGTTCGTTGGACAATATTTAAGGAAACTAAGCCTTTTAACTTGCAACAGTTCAGTGCTTCATAGCCTGTAAAAGGCAGTCCTTGAGACACTGAAACCACCTTTCAAATGTATCACTCCTTTGAAAGCTTAGAAAAGAAGATATTTTTTCTCTGAAGAAACTGCTGATTCTTTGGTATACTGTCAGCATTTATAGGACCTCCATCGTTATTGGGTATTTGGCTTTCTCACTCTTGCTCAGGAACTCTGCTTTTCTCCCCTCTGTTTGTAAGGTGTATTTATGTGTGACGTAATATAGGTTACAATGAGAGAGAAAATGCTGGCTTTGCACTGTCTCCTCCTTCTGAAATGCTATCTGGGTATGCTCTCTTTTCTTGTTTAACATTGGGTTATGGGTCTCCTACTTCTGAATTGCTATCTGGGTATGTTCTCATTTCTTGTTTAAGGTTTGGTTATGGGCACTGGTTACTTGAGGTATTGTTTTTATCTTTCATTTCCAGTTTCTTTTCTGCCCTTTATGTTCCTCTCATCTCTAGTTAAAATGTCTTGGCCAACCTGTTTTTGTTAACATAGCCAATGTTGTTTTGTTCTACATATGGTTTAACTACTTTTCTCTGAATAGTTCTCTTTTCAGAAAATAAGAAAAGTCCGTGTGTATTTATTTGTTGTTTGAAGGCAACATATTCTTTCAGGTAACAATTAGGTATTCTTAAAAAGTTGCCTCAACGTGCTAACGTTTCTACCATGATAAACCCTGTCTTCGTTTTCACAATATCAAACATCCAAACTTGGTTTCATCGAGTCAAGTACTAGAACAGGTGGGATTGGTCTCCGATTGACTGTTTGGGCAGTTTTTACTTGTTTGTAGTTACAGCATCAATACTTCAAATCAGGTTCTCTGCCTGGCTTCTGACAACAAATTGATATAAAGTTCCTGTTAAACTGACAACTGTTAAAACTGACGATATTAATTAGTTCACTTTATTTCCTTCTTCTGTTGTATTTTGGCGTAATATTTCATTTGTATGTTCATGCATGCTTCCATTTCTATTTCAGACTCAAGGCAGCACAAGAAAAATAGTTTTTTAGTACACGAATGGAAGACATCTAAATGGTTTTTTGTTTAGGGAAAAAAGGGAGTAATGAAATAGTGTAATCTCTTAATGAAAAGAAAAAGAAAGGACGAAAAGTGAATATAGCAGACGCTTTGCTTCCCAAGCTTATCTTACTTGATTTTGTTGGGATAAAATATGAACTCAATTTCCTGGCTGTTCATGGTACTGTCGTCCAGGGACTACTAAAACTATGTGTCCTTTGTTTATTGATGTGTAAGATTCGCCTTGATTGTCTAATTTAGATCGTTCTTGGCGTTTCGAGGTGATGTGGAGTAAACTGAGCCAAGTTAGCGATTTATTTTCCTTTACGTCTTAATTTTTATCTGTTTTAACAATCTGTATGATTGATGAATATCGCTTGACACCGTTTGTGCTTGGCCATGCCCTCCAAGTCTTTATAAATATCTCATTTCATCTGCTATGAATGTGAAGTGTATGCAAAGGAGATGATGGTGCAAGAGAAGGATGATGCAGCAATTCCATTGACTACATTGTCACCTCCTGAAGGCAATACCACTTTCCTAGGGGGCACAACATGGTGTGTGGCTCATTCGGGCGTCTCGCAAATTGATTTACAGAACGCATTAGACTGGGCCTGCGGTTTGGGGATGGCAGATTGTAGTGCAATCCAGAAAGATGGTGCATGTTATGAACCTGATAGCCTAGTGTCTCATGCCTCATACGCCTTCAACAATTACTACCAACAAAATGGGAATTCTGATATTGCTTGCAACTTTGGAGGGACTGCCACTGTAACAAACAATGATCCAAGTATGAAAATTCATCATTTTTCTACTGATGATTTAGCTATAAAAACTCATTTCACTTTGTTTAACTAAAAACTCATTTCACTTTGTTTTAGGTTGAAATTCTTTTGGTACCCTAATGAAATCCATGGTTATTTTTACAGGTTATGGAAAATGTAGCTACTCTACATCGGGGTATATTCTTCTTACTTGTACAATTAAAACATGTCTGTTCCATTTGTCCTCATATACTTTTTCACCTTTTAACAACAAATAAAATTTGTTGGGAGATCCTCAGATCTATTGCCTCGTCAGCACCGCCGTCGCACAAGTACAGACTGAACACAATATGGTTGAAGCTTGCCGGGACTTTGTTGCTTTTGTACTTGAGAAGCTGATACTATGTTGGCTATTACTAACGTGTTTATGAAGCTGAAATGGCAGAATGGTTAGACTAAGTTGTGTTGAATTGAGATCAGCCAAGTTATTCCAGTCCTTGCTTTTGGGTTAGGAATCTAATGGGTTTTTCAACCAAATCCTCCGTACTTTTTTTTTCCACCATATATTTCTTTACCTTATTTCTTGGCTCGTTGTGAATTTAGAGCATTGCTGTGGTAAACTTTTCTATTAATTAAGAATAAGACAGTATATTTTTGAATCTTCTTCAGACTAGAGTAGGTGTTTTTTATCAAGACTTTTCCTAAAATACTATGAAATGCTTTTTAGTGTTATAATATATATAATATCAACCTTATTCGGGTAGGCAATAATGACCTTGGATATGTATCACGAGAAATTGGGGAGAGCATACAAAGGTAGGTGGCAGGAAGAAGAATATAGATTAAGGACATAGCGAAGATTGAAGCGTAGTACTAAAGCGTTGGGTTAAGGACACAAGCAAAGAACAAACAAGCTTAAACTCATTTCAAAAGAGACTTGTTATTTTTCCTGTAGAATGCGCATCGGGCAATGTTCTCTACATGCATGTCATATGAAATCCTTTAACTTTAAGCACAGGTTTACTTGTTTTTTTGCCTCCCTCTCCTTTCCATTTTATTCTTCTTCCTTTTTCTTTCTTTTTGTTTCTTTCTATTTCTTCAGTTTTTAACAAAATATAGAGTATTTTCAAATATATCTTAGAGATAATGATGAAGTATCAATTTTAATAATTTTTTATTAAATTATTGAAATTTTTTAGAAGTAAATTGAATTTATTAAAAAGAATGCAACATATACATTACAAGAAAGGCTTAAACATGAACTAAGAAATTAGGCAAGCTGAAACACAAATCCACAGTTAACAATTCTCAAAATCTGAAAACTGAAATAAAAAATTATCGGTAAAGCTTATAATTTACAAACAAACTTGGCAAAGCTCCTTTATGATATTTCTTTTATTATTCAACTCTATTGTGCATGTTCTTCATTCTCTAAGATTCAACCATTTCCCTGCTGCAAGATAACTAAACTTCATTAACTATCAGTTCTCTTCTACAGTTGATAACTTCTTGAAGTATCTTATTTAAGTTCTTTTGCTACCCAATAGTATAATTATGCACTTTTTTTTAAACGAATTACCCATTCTATAATATTAGTCTATTCATCCCTAATGACAACCAATTTGCAAAGCTTCTAAACCATAAATTATATGTCAGAGGTGAAATTACATTAAACGGTTTAGTATTTTAGGTTATTTGCACAACTTACATTATTGTAGAATATTGTTTCCTCATATTCTATCTAAGATTGACAGTCTCCTTGTCACTACTACCCATAGAATAAAGGAAATCTTGAGGAGTGTTTGGTTAAACCAAATTACTTTGAACAACATTTTTTGTTTTGGATTTTGAATAGCTCATTGCATGATTTACTAGTAAAATATACCAAAAGGGCGTTTCAATCAGATGATAGTGTCTTCTATATTCTCCCACTTGCACTAAGTTAATCGCTTAAGTATCTTACATCATGTCATAATAATATGATCTTGTTACTATTGGGATAGTGATTTAGTGAGAGAGTTCTACGAGATTCTCATTAGGTAAGTGCTTGCTTAAATTTTATCACTTTTATATTTATTTTCATCATAATTAAGAGAAATTATAAAAATAAACATTGGATCTTGCCTTTTGTCCTAGTGTATGATTGTCTAGATATAGATGAACCACGATCATTTACTATCCTAGGTAAAATCTCGTCATTATAAATGTATTTTTCCTTAGCAAATAAAGTTTTGGTGTTGAGTGCACTCCTGTAAGTACACCTAGTCACATGCCTATTATTGGAATTCTTTTAAGCTCATAACATGCTCTCTAATTTTTTACTTCTTATAGTAAATTTAGACAAGGAGAGGGGCATTATTATCATAGTTAAAGTTTGAAAGTACCTTATTAGCATCATTTTCAATAAAGCACACGAGCCACTTCTCCTTTTAATTGTTTAGTCTTAGTGTCACTTGAATTGTCCTAAGTTAATACTTTGAAAGCCTTCTTATTATTATTATCACTCTTTTAATTTTTTTTTCGTTATCTTTAAGCAGCAGGACTCCATGTGGCCTAGCTTCTTACATTTAGAATATATAATGTTAGCAGAGTTTTATTTTGAATTAACCTTACATTTCTTAAAGTCTTTTCTTTTGTAAAAGTTCTTTCTCTTTAAAAACTCAT
>JAOTAX010000002.1:29072139-29083576 GCA_025629825.1 Erythroxylum guanchezii
ATGTCTTCATGGTTACTTCAAGAAATTGATTTGCATCAATAAGTAAGTACTTGCAACGTAAATTGATTTCTGATTTCATTGGAATTGGGTCTCAAACTTATGATTTGGAGTTTGATCTAGCATGTTCTTAGAATAGAAAGATTAGGGTTTTGATTAAATAGGATTAGGGGGTTTCAAGAACCTTGTTTTCTTGGGATTTTCGTATCAGTAACCATCTCCACAATTGGCTTAAAGGTAGGTTTTGGAGTCTTATTATTTAATGTCCTTCAAGCTGTTGCATCTACTATTCACTTTATTACATGGTTCAAACCATTTTAGAATGTCTTGACTTGCAACTATCTAGACAAACCATGATGTAGGCATCTTCTGAGTAGATCATTATGCCTCTCTCGTGTCTCATAAAAAGTTTCATTACTATGTTACATATGAGAAAGATGCCATTTCAAAACTTGACAGTCTTGGCTAGTGGGAAGTAGTTTTCTAAGAAATTTTTTGCTAAATTATCCCAAGTAGTGATAGAAGCCATTGATAATGACTTTAACTACTATTTCACATGATCCTTTGATGAAAATAGGAACAATCTCAACTATATGGCATCATTAATTACTCCATTAATTTAGAAAATGTAGCATATTTTCAAAAACTTAGTGATACACACATTATGATCCTTATCTAGTAGACCATCAAATTAAATAAATTATTACAACATCTGAATAAAGTTCAACTTTATCTCAAAATTATTTGATACAACTGCTATTCTAGTTATGCTAGTCTAGGTCCCCATAGTAGTTGACTTCACATAAACCAATATCATTTTGTGCTTTTCCTTTATATTAATACATTATTGGATTTCTTATACTAGTGACCTATTCCATTATTTAATCATCCAAAGAATTGTTTTCTCATCTTTAGGGTATTCTCTAAAGAATTCAGATGGCTGCGCACCAATATCCCAAACATGAAATCAAATAATTCTTTAGTACCATTAATATTGTTAAATCTTTGGCAACAACATTAAAAACTTGATTGGGTTGCATTTTTCATTATTAATATTAATACTAAAAGCTTTAGATAAGTGCACTTATCATTTTGTAATAATATGGCAACGAGCAAAGCATCATTCTCATAAAGGACCTAAAATAATTCTAAAGAAAATTTAGATTTGACTAAAAGCAAGGCACAATAATAAATAACAAAAATATGTCTAATATAATGAAACGTCTATATAAGAACTCCCTTTATCATCATCTTGTATTCATAATTTAATTATTTTAGCAAATTTATGACTTGGACTAGTGAAATTTCTTGATTTAATGAATTTCTACCTCTAGAGTTGTAACTAACTATCCTTAAATTGATTATTTGATATCTTTATCTAACTAGAATCTCGATCAGATTTATGAAATTTTGTAAAATGTTTGACCCTAATACTAGAAGATTTATGTAAACCTATCTCTGGCACTATATACGATTCTTAATGTCAATGCCTAAGTTAATCTACAATTTTTCAAACTGTTTCATGCATAATAAGATTTGATTTAATTGATAGCTTTTACCAAATCATCTAAAAATAAAGAAAGAAACTTGACAAGTATAAAATTCCACATAAAAGAATTGAAATCAATCCATAACTAGACAATAATAGGGTTCCTCTTGGCCATACCTTAATGAAGTTAGTTAATCATCATCTTTGAAACAAGAAAGACAAATAGAAAAATACATAAATCATAAAAAAGGGTTTATAATGAAGTTCTCAATCTTTCATTATTCTCTACTTCCTTAAAAAACTCTTTTCTTATTGGAAACAATTGCAAGCTTTGCCCTAGAGTTTCTCTCTCTCATCAGCTAATAAAAACCTAGTTTAAACTTTCTAAGAAATAAAAACTCACTTTGAAGCTAGCGTTTCATATTCTATATATAAATGGAGGCTAGTAGTGAACATGGTCCAGAACACGTGCCAAGTGACAAAGACTCTCTGATATATCTGTGTTTAAGAGCATCATTTTAGGCCTTATTTTTATACAAGGACACGACCTAACACCCGATCGTGCTAAAAGAGTTTGTTTTAAGACGGAAAGAAATTCGTCTGGTTAAGTATTTGCCACGAGAGTTGAAATACATGACAATGCATAAATCTTAGGAGCTTACATGTACGAATTGACTAATAATTTACCATAAATTAAATTAGATAAATTGTTGTGATTATTATCATTATATTTAGTCCAAAATTTTATAATAAAGTAGAATTTAGAGAAGTTCAATAATACACAACCTTATTATATAAAAAAAAAAGACTGTTTTAATAGACCATACGTAAACGAGATAATAAATTAAATTAGATAAGTAGAATATAAAAATATGCAGTATTTATAAGATCTAAATAACTTATCTAGAAAATGTTATTAGAAAATAATTATATCTAAATAACTTATCTAGGGCTCATTCACTCACCTACTGTCCTGCTCCTGCCTAGGGCTCCTTCTCCTCAACGCCGGCGACGGGAATACAGAGCGTGGAAAGGGAGACATATATACATGAGAAGATGAGTATATGGAACTACGTGGTGACGGCTCAGAAGCCCACCAATGTCACCCACTCTTGTGTCGGAAATTTCACCGGCCCTCAAGAGCTCAATCTTATTATTGCGTACATCCCTGTCATTAGTTTTTCCTTGCTTCTGTTTGCTTCCTGAGATGTGAGGTTTAGGATTTAGCCTCTTATAGCTCGTGTTTTCTGCTTTCTCTGATTTTATGTTTTCTGCAGTTCGTTGGATTAGATTTAATTTAAACGTCATTCGTTCTGTTCAGGAAATGCACTCGGATTGAGATACACTTGCTTTCTCCACAGGGATTGCAGGTAAATACATGCATATCTTCCCTTTCTCTCTGTATAATATCCGACTTTCGTATCGCTTTTGAGCTTTAACGTATGAAGACATAGAGGCTTACAATATGGGTTGGTACTTCTTCGTGTGCAGCCCATGCTGGATGTTCCCATATATGGAAGAATTGCTACACTTGAACTTTTCCGCCCTCATGTGAGCAAATACTTGCTACGCGGAGTTATTTTCAGTTTGTAGATAGCCAAAGTTATATACCCTGATGAATCATATGCTCTGTGTAAACAGGGAGAAGCACAAGATTTTTTATTTATTGCAACAGAAAGATACAAGTTTTGTGTTCTTCAGTGGGATGCTGAGACATCTGAGCTTATTACAAGGTTTAAGAATTTAAAACAAGCAATATTCTCTCTCTCTCTCTCTCTCGTATGGACATGTTTGTGCGCACATGCTTTTCATGGTGATGTGAAGAGGTAGAGGAGAGTGTTTTATTGGCAATGTTAGGCTTGAGGATTATCCTAGTGGCTATACAAATTGGAATGCATCTCTAAGATTGAATGATTCTCTAGTGCTAGGATGGACTGACATTTCATATAATTCCGGCTATGTTCATTTCTGTGTCTTCCTGAAAGAGTAGTTTATTTGCTTCAAATTAACCAGATTTCTTAATATGTAGGGCAATGGGGGATGTGTCAGACCGTATAGGTCGTCCAACTGACAATGGCCAGGTAATATTACGTCTATTTTAGTTTTTTTCCTTGTACTTGTGAACTTTAAAATGTTTTGAGGCGTATGGCATGTCTTACTATTTCTTTGACCTAGTGGCATGCCTGTCTTACTATTTCTTTGATCTAGTGGCCACTTTCCTTTAACATTTCTAAATATGTTTTTATTTGCAGATTGGAATAATCGATCCAGATTGTAGGCTAATTGGGCTCCATCTTTATGATGGGTTGTTTAAGGTGTTTTGTGGAATCGAATAGAAGCGAATTTCTGAACTTTTACATAAAGATGTAAAGGATCAGCATCATAACTTTATAATTTTCATTTTCAGGTCATTCCTTTTGATAATAAAGGGCAGCTCAAAGAAGCCTTTAACATAAGGTAATCATCTGCTTTACCATATCTGTCAGTCCAAGAAAGTTTATACTTCTTCTCTTGAAATATTGATTGTAACATTAGATAACAATGTACTGGGCTCCTTTATTTCAAAATATCACAGGGATAGATGGTAATATAGGTGTAAATATAAATTTACAACACTGGTGTCTTCAAGGAACTTGATTTGTATACCATTTTACTCATATTGCATGCAGTTCCAAATCTAATGAATGGAAAAAATCTTCATTTCAGGCTTGAGGAACTTCAAGTGTTGGATATCAAGTTTCTTTTTGGTTGTTCCAAACCCACAATTGTTGTTCTGTACCAGGT
Source organism: Erythroxylum guanchezii (assembly GCA_025629825.1). NCBI lineage: Eukaryota > Viridiplantae > Streptophyta > Magnoliopsida > Malpighiales > Erythroxylaceae > Erythroxylum > Erythroxylum guanchezii. The sequence continues at coordinate 29,076,410 of JAOTAX010000002.1, forward strand.
TCTAACTTGTCTTCACAGATCTTTCTCTCTCTCTTGCTTTCTATGTATATGTGTGCGTGTGCGTGTGCGTGTGCGTGTGCGTGTGCGTGTGCGTGTGCGTGTGCGCGTGCGCGTGCGTGTGTGTGTGTGTGTGTGTGTGTGCACGTTGCATGTGTGTGCATGTGTGTTTGTGTTTCGCTCTTTGTTAATAAACTGTGGATGTTCATATGTGTTTTCTTAGCTATGAAGAACACTTTTGCTGCTTTTTTATTCAGATTTTAGGTTTAAGTTATTTATGTTTGACTTGGCCTGGATAATAAATTCCTCGCCTTATTGTGGTGATCTTTTAATTGCAGGATAACAAAGATGCCCGTCATGTCAAAACGTACGAGGTTGCCCTAAAAGATAAAGATTTTGTTGAAGGACCATGGTCCCAAAACAATCTTGATAATGGTGCCGATCTGCTAATCCCTGTGCCCCCACCTTTGTGTGGTGTTCTTATTGTTGGAGAGGAAACAATTGTCTATTGCAGTGCAAATGCGTTTAAAGCAATTCCTATAAGACCTGTAGGTTATTAATGGACTCAATATGTTGCTCTCAGAAAATTAAAGTGATGTAGTTATATGATTTGATAGACATTGACCCTCTTTCTTTTATTTGATATGCTCTTCCAGTCCATAACAAGAGCATATGGTAGAGTAGATGCTGATGGTTCAAGGTATTTACTTGGTGATCATGCTGGGTTTCTACACCTTCTTGTTATAACCCATGAGAAAGAAAAGTGAGTGGTTCCATCACAATTATTATGTCAAATGAAAAATTTAGATGAATTCCTGTTTGGATAAAGAGATGGGCTTATGATTATTATTTTAGTGAAATTTCATGAACGATGTGGCCTTATATTGCAGGGTCACTGGGCTCAAGATTGAGCTTTTGGGAGAAACTTCTATTGTTTCTACAATATCATATCTTGATAATGCAGTTGTCTTTATTGGTTCCAGCTATGGAGATTCACAGGTATGATGATAATTTTTTTTGGAGTTTTATCTTTGGAAAGGATGTTTTCAGTTGGATGTATTCCCGTTTTACTAAATGCATGCCCATGTTTTGGGCATTAAGTAGTTAATGCATCAAAGTCACATAAATAGTAGTGCACTATCAACAATGATATTTATGGATGTTATCCCATATTTTTAGTAGCTATAAGGGATATGGAAGAGAACGAAGATTTTTCTTGCTTTATTTATAATAAAGGATGTTTATGGAACTCGTTGTCTAAGTTTCCTAGCCTGTGAGTTGTTCCACGGTTGGGAAATTCTTTTCTGCATCCATTTCATCAATCTTCTAATTAACTTATGCTGTAAGAAACTTTGTATTCTTCATTTTCTATGCAGCTTATAAAGCTTAATCTACAACCTGATGCAAAAGGCTCGTATGTTGAAGTTCTGGAAAGGTATGTCAACTTGGGGCCAATAGTTGACTTCTGTGTTGTTGACTTAGAGAGGCAAGGCCAAGGTCAGGTTGTAACTTGCTCAGGAGCTTATAAGGATGGTTCCCTTCGCATAGTTCGAAATGGAATAGGAATCAATGAGCAGGTTTATTTCTAATAACCGGTTCTTTTGAAGTTCCATCATATGCATTAAATGCTTTTGATAATTTAAATGATCAACAAATCTGAGTGTAGGCATCTGTGGAGCTTCCTGGTATCAAAGGAATGTGGTCCTTAAGACCTTCTACTGATGATCCATTTGACACCTTCCTGGTTGTCAGTTTCATTAGTGAGACAAGAATCTTGGCAATGAATCTTGAAGATGAGTTGGAAGAAACTGAAATTGAGGGATTCTGTTCGCAAGTGCAGACTTTGTTTTGCCATTATGCTGTGTACAATCAGCTTGTACAAGTTTGTAACCTTCTTTTTTACCTCTCCTTTCTACTCTTTCTTTTCCCTTCATTTTTGGCCATACAAAAGCTTTGTCGAATAATTGACATTTTCAGACCTATTACTTTAGATATCAGTTTTAGTCCTGATTGTTTGAGATTATGGATTGATGCAAGTAACTTGTTAATGCTTATTAGGTTTCCATATTCCAAAAATCAAAACGAATTTAGGTAGACTGTCACCATATACCATATGTTCTACATCAAGCGTAAATTTTGTTTAATTCCAAGTTCTTTCTCCAGTCATTATTTTGGTACTTAACCCAAGTGTTATGGGAGCATTTTGTATACATCTATCATCTATTCATCAATTTGTTTTACACAGCTACACATAAATGTGTCAAAGTTAAATAAAAACCTTACTCCGAGTAAGTCTTGCCTTTTTGGTCCGTTGGAGCATAATGGGTGTGCTGATCTTCTCTTTTTCTCCATGATTTTCACTTCCTCACTTTCTAACCAAACATTTATTACCTCACTTGTAAAATGTAAGAAAGAATTAACTTCCATTCCTTTTGTCACTTCCTTGTTGTCACTGTTATTGTTACTGCTATTCATTGTTAGTCAGTATTATATTAGTGTGCATAGACTGATAAGCCACCTAATAGGTTACTTCAAGCTCTGTTAGGCTTGTTAGCTCTACAACAAGAGAACTTCGAAATGAATGGAATGCACCATCAGGTTATTCAATCAATGTTGCGACTGCCAATGCCAGCCAGGTTTGTGCCCAATGCTTATTTCAACTTCAGTTTGGAAGTTTATTGCCTGGTGATCACTTTTGCATGTAAAATTTGTCAGAACTTTGTTTTCACTTACCTTTTTCTTGACATGATATGCATTTTGTCTAGACTTGTGCCATCTGTAGAACATCTCAACTTGACAATTCAGAGATTCAACACTATGAATTTCAATGTTGCTGGAGATCAAAACCAAATTCTGTAATTGTAAAGGATTTTTGTTAAATTGAGCTTAATTTTTCAACAGGTTCTGTTGGCAACTGGGGGTGGTCATTTAGTCTATCTGGAAATTGGTGACGGGATATTGGCAGAGGTAAAACATTCGCAGTTAGAGTATGACGTATCATGTCTTGACATTAATCCCATTGGTGAAAATCCCAACTATAGTCAGCTAGCAGCAGTTGGCATGTGGACAGATATTAGTGTCAGGATATTCTCATTGCCCGACTTAAATCTCATAACAAAGCAGCCTTTGGGTGGAGAGATAATTCCGCGTTCCATCCTTCTTTGTTCATTTGAAGGGGTATGCTCCCACTGATTCTTCCCATTTTTTCAGATTATATTTTGGGAATTCGTTGCTTGTTCAGCAGTTTTCATTTCCCTTACTTGTGTATTACCCTTCAGATATCTTATTTGCTATGTGCCCTTGGTGATGGCCATCTCTTGAACTTCCTTTTGAACCTGAACACTGGAGAGTTAACAGATAGGAAAAAAGTGTCACTAGGGACCCAGCCAATAACACTTCGCACGTTTTCATCCAAGAATGCCACTCATGTATTTGCTGCTTCAGATAGACCAACTGTAATTTACAGTAGTAACAAGAAACTACTATACAGCAATGTAAATTTGAAAGAAGTCAGCCACATGTGTCCCTTCAACTCTGCTGCTTTTCCAGAGAGGTAATACTCTTCTTTTGTGCTGGATTACTCCAGCTTGGTTTTCTGTATTAGGGACAGCGCATTGTTTCTTCTCTTCACCGGAATTTTCTTCCCTAGTAAATTTTTTTGGGAATATTCCTTTCCGTGATTAGCCTGCCTTGTTTTTCACTTTGGTTATTGTCATGACCAATAGAAGCTGCGATGAATTGCATTAGTTCTTTGAAGTTTTCAGTATCTTTAATGCTGATTTTGGCATAGTTTTACTGTGGTTTACCTGGTAGGATATTAAGCAGTACCTTTAGTCCTTTATGGTGGTTTTACCTTGTAGGAGGCTTTTTCTACGCTTGAATTTTGGCTAATTCTCCGAGTATTTGGGAAAAACTTGACAGTCTGGTTGGTCCAATAAGAAGCAATAACATAGGTCATTAAACTAGCTTAGGGACCAATCATCTATGAAACCTAGACTCTAGGCCAGATTTTATATTACCATGCACATGTGAAGCATTTGAAGTAAAAGTTCTTTCAAGTTTTCGGTACCTCTAATGCTGATTTTAGTTGATTTCCTTTACTGTGGTTTTTACCTGGTAGGATATTATGCAGGACCTACAGTTACTTTACTGTGGTTTTACCCAGCAGAAGGCTTTGTCTACACTAGAATTTTGTCTGATTCTCCCTGACAGTGTACCCTTTTCCCAGTTGGTTCAATCAGAAGTAATGACTTAGGTCATTAAACTAGTTTTGGGACCAATCACCTATGGAACATTGACTCTAGGCCAGATTTTATACTACGATACACTTTTCTTTGTTATTCTTCACAATTCATGAAGCATTCAGAGTCAAGTTGTAATTGATCGGAAAGCTAAATACAGTGAGGAATTTGTTGAATATGTAGTTTAAATATGTGCATTTTTATACGACACTTTTGTGTTCATGTGCCATACTGTTGCCACTATAAGCCAATGTTGATTTAATTGACTAAACTGAGCTCTGGTACCCTATGCTCAGGTATCTGACACTGGAGTATATATTCTGATGCATGGATAATGGAACTTTTTGGGATTAGCACTCGTTATTATGTCATGGAAGTGGCAGTAGAAATTCTTTGTGATTTAGTGGCTTTGGGATAATATATTGTTTTTATTTTTTACATGAAAAGAATTAAAAAAACATTTAATGATATAAATTAATAAGAGAATGGTGTACGAAACACGTAGTAATTGATCTCTAGTACCAGCTGATGAGTAATCTTGAAATAATTCATCTGTGATTTATTGTCAACAGCCTCGCAATTGCAAAAGAAGGTCAACTCACTATTGGTACCATAGATGATATCCAAAAGCTTCACATTCGCTCTATTCCATTGGGAGAGCATGCAAGGCGCATCTGTCATCAGGAGCAGTCCAGGACATTTGCCATCTGTAGCCTAAAAAGCCAATCTAGTGCAGAAGAATCTGAGGCACACTTTGTCCGCTTGCTAGATGACCAGACTTTTGACTTCATATCATCTTACCTACTTGACCAGTTCGAGTTTGGGTGCTCTATTATAAGCTGCTCATTTTCTGATGATAGCAATGTTTATTATTGTGTTGGAACTGCTTATGTTTTGCCAGAAGAGAATGAGCCATCGAAGGTAAAGGTCATATAGATTGCATGTAGAGCTTTTTTTGAGTCTTTGTGGTTTTGGGGTATGACAACTTTTCATTCTTTCCTTCATAAAAAATCAGGGCCGGATACTGGTTTTCATATTTGAAGACGGTAAGTTGCAGCTTCTTGCTGAGAAGGAGACTAAGGGAGCTGTTTACTCTTTAAATGCTTTCAATGGCAAGCTGTTGGCTGCTATTAACCAAAAGATTCAGTTGTACAAGTGGATGCTCAGAGATGATGGCTCTCGTGAGCTGCAGTCTGAATGTGGGCATCATGGCCACATACTTGCACTATATGTACAAACTCGTGGGGATTTTATTGTTGTTGGTGATCTGATGAAGTCAATCTCCTTGCTTATATACAAGGTAATTAGTGCAACCACCCAAAGCTATGATTTGGTTTTGTAGGGAAAAAAATATTGCAGGAGAGTGAGCGGGAAGGATAGAAACATAAATCAGAACTGTACTGAACATACCTTTTTGTCTCTTGTTTTCCTCTTCCCTTCCTTTTTATATCTTTTTGCTGTCACCCTTGCGGCATTCAGGTACCAAATGTTCTGTGCTTGACTATTGCTGCAAAACAACCAACTGTCCTGTAAAGTAAAAATCCTCTCTTCCACCCACCCTGTTTCCTCCCATCTCTCCTCGCACACAGAATAAAGTAAAGGAAGAGAAAGAAGAGAAAATAACAATGACACTTGCACTGGGGCCTATTGATATGTGGCTGCGGTTAGGCATGCATTTTAATTAATTGCCATTTGTTTGAAAAATTTTGTTTTCCTGATGGACAACTTTTTGCTGCTTGTTCAGCATGAGGAAGGAGCAATTGAGGAGCGAGCTCGTGATTATAATGCAAACTGGATGTCAGCTATTGAGATTCTTGATGATGACATTTATCTGGGAGCAGAAAATAACTACAATCTATTCACAATTCGGAAGAATAGTGAAGGTGCCACTGATGAGGAGCGAGGCCGACTTGAGGTAGTTGGTGAATATCACCTTGGAGAATTTGTCAATCGATTCCGACATGGTTCACTTGTCATGCGCTTGCCAGATTCTGATGTGGGCCAGATTCCAACTGTAATATTTGGAACCATTAACGGCGTAATTGGGGTCATTGCTTCACTTCCTCATGAGCAATACGTTTTCCTGGAGAAGCTTCAATCAAACTTGAGGAAGGTGATAAAAGGTGTTGGAGGTTTGAGTCACGAGCAATGGAGATCATTCAACAATGAGAAGAAAACTGCTGAGGCGAAGAATTTCCTGGATGGAGATCTAATTGAGTCGTTTCTTGATCTCAGTCGAACTCGCATGGATGAGATTTCCAAATCCATGGGTGTATCAGCGGAAGAGCTTTGTAAGAGAGTGGAAGAACTTACTAGACTGCATTGATATCGGTGTGTGGTTTAAGCCTTGTTGTTATTCAACATCATTATTGGCTTTTACTTTGATATGTGGTAACCATTACAGTTTTGAACAGTTTTTTTGTATGAAACTGGGTATGTATGTGTAATATATTTCATATTTGATCATGCGGGCAGTATAATCAAAACCCCAGTAGCTCGAAGAGTGTATAATCTAACAGAAAGATAGCTTTCTAGTTGGGACATAAGCTGCATTCTGAACCGTGGAGTCCTTGGACGAATGATTCACTAATCTATGAAGGGGCGTATGCCAGATTTTTCCATGAAGTTTCTTGTGCAGGGAATGAAATCTTCAGCCCTGTAGCAGGCACGTTAAAAGCGTGGTTCTCGAGGAACTCAAAAATTGACTCGTGGTCTCTCTGTTCAAGGCTAGAGTGTTAAGGTCTACCTTCCAAAGTAGCTAGTGGTGTATTCATTTGACATAGGGACCAAATTTAACTGGGTAAGAACATTTTCAAGTTTCAATTTATATTAAACTGTTATAAACTAATATATAAGAACATTTTCAAGTTTCAATTTATATTAAACTGTTATAAACTAATATATAAGAACATTTTCAAGTTTCAATTTA
>JAOTAX010000002.1:29156915-29178235 GCA_025629825.1 Erythroxylum guanchezii
TCCCAATAATTAAATCAATAAGAGGAATAAAAAAGAATAATTAAAACATAAATATTAGACAAATATGCACTTATCAATAGTTGTTCTTTTATTTGGTTAAAAAATAATATATAAAATAACTAATCCTAGATTTAATTATTCCTTCACTTTCAGGAATAGCTAAAGATATCTTCCTCATCTTTATCTATTTTGTAAAACGCGAAATAGATGAAGATAATCTTTTTCCATATTATTATTATTATTATTAATTTTTTTCTTATTATTAATAAATTTATTATTAATTAATTAATTAATTAATTAATTTTCTTCTTCTTCTTCTTCTTATTATAAGAATTAATAATAATAATAAGGAAAATAATAATAATAATAACAACAATAATAATAATAGTGAAGACTATAATAGATATTTTGATCTTTTTGTTAGTTATTTATTTGTCATCTTAAATTTATGTTTTCAAACCAAACATTGACATATATTATCATTAAAATTTTTTAGGAATAAACTAACTAATTAATGCATATTTCCTTTTACTGTATTATTTATTTATTCTATTCTTAAGAATAATTATTCTATTTCTTATTTATTCCAACATGTGAATCAAATACAGAGTATCTATTCCAACATGCGAATCAAATACCGAGTATACTCATTTCAGCTTTCTAAATATAAAGAAAAAGAAAAAGAAAAAATAGCTTAAAAAAAAGAAAAAGAAAATCTCGAATCGATTTATGCAGCCAGCCATCTTATCCTATTCTGTGCCAATTTCTTTCAAAACATTGAGAAATTCGACTTATTCAAACAATCTCTTTTTAAAATTAAAAAAAAAAAAGTCCGCGTATGATTGATGAATCTGGCGAAACCTATTTAGGCAGCCCTTTTTTTCCTTCAGAAACATCAACGGCCCAAAATTCACCATCACATTCAAGCGCTCCTACACAGACCTGCGTAACCATAAATCATTTTCCCAACTCCGTATAAAAGGAGCAAACCAACGTCCGAAGCCGGTTTTCTTCCTTGCTTTTCCCTCTCACGTTAATTTTTTTCTTCCCTTTCGCAACAATTTGCATTTTCAATTTCAGATCTCTTTTGCATTCGCATTTGCAAGAATTTGGCGTTAGCGTTGTTCATATCTGATTGGATTAAGATATATCTTTGGAGATTTCAAAAAAAAAAAAAAGATATATCTTTGGAGGAGAGCTGGTAAGAGAATGAACAATGGAGAACAGGAGGACGGATTCCATCCGCCTCCCGGTCGGAAGTACCGGCCGGTGGTGGATAGCGATCGCGCGGTGCTTGAGATGTTGCCTATGGATCCTGGATCATCTTCCTCCACTTCTCGCGCCACTAATCAATCTAACTTAATGTAACTTTCCTGTCTTCTCCCGCCACCTCTCTCTCTCCGTCTGTATCTATATATCTATATATATATATATAGCGCGCACACACACACACGCACGCATATACATATATTTACATATAAATATATGTATGCTTTGAAGTAAATGTTTTCGTATGTATGTGAATATGATGCATATGTTTTCATGATTTCACTTTCTGTTTTGAATGGCTTCAAGCATTTACAAACTCACTCTCTCTCTCTCTCTCTCTGTGTGTGTGTGTGTGTTTGTATATGGTTTGGCTATTGATATTCTATATTCGTGTTTGTCTCTTGCTAATTTGGAAGAAACTCTTTTAGAATCATGAAAGGTAGTGTGATTTTATATGCTCCTCAACATATTGATTGGTTGCTAGGCTGTATTCCTGTTGTTTCTTTAGCTTTTAATGGAATTATATATTCTGATAGAAAGTGATTTAAATTGGAACGTCGGTTGATGTCTTCCTTATGTATTTGAGAAACCACTTCTCTGTAGCTGTAGTTGATTTATGAGTTCGAAATATGAAAGCTAAGACACTTTTTCCTCCCTATTTTGCGTTTAGTTGAGATAAAGCTCGAAAGAAATGTAATCAATACTTTTTACAATTGCATTTGCTTTCTTGGTGGTACAATGAATTGAAACCTTTTGTAAGGAATGTTGCACTTTTGATATGTGTTGCATAGTGATCTTTTTAGTCTTTTCGTGGCCTAACAAGCTTGATTTAACTTAATGTTTATGTTAAATATTTTGATATTCAATTATTGAAGAATCACGAAACACACAAACAGTTGTAATTGACTCAAAGATATATGTCTATACATATATATGCCCTCCATATTTTTGCAATTGTTATTCATTTCAATATACATTGTTAGGAAGATCAAAGTAGGTGCCCAACGGAACATGGATCCTCGTACAAGTCAAGTGCAAGCTCCTGCAAATGGAGGAGGGAATGGTCTGATGAAAGAGCACAAACTGGAGTTGTTTGGTTTTGATTCTCTTGTTAGCATTTTGGGTCTTAGGAGGTATATTACTTATTCTACTAATGTTCTTGTTATCAATATTACTTTAAATGCTGCCATTTTACACATAAAATTGACCCCATGTTAGTTGGTTTGTAACAACATAAAAGTATTATGAATGTGAATGATGATGAACATTGAAAGAAGTGCCTTTTGGCTTATATTCAGATTCAAAATTTAATTAACCTTATGTCTATATAGTATATAACTTGATAGTTCTTTGAAAGTCTCCTTCTCTACTGTTCATTAATCTAGCACTTTGCATCGTTACATTTTACACTTCTTAGAATAATATATAATCCATTTTTTGGTCTTACCTTACAGATTAAGCTTTTGAGTTGACTGATTTATTGGCATAGTATTAGAGTCGAGTGTGAGTAAGAGTTCTTAAGTTCAAATTGTGTTGCCATCATTTCTAGTTAGATTTGTGATTTGCTGTGTTTGTGCACACATCGTGTGAGGGGGCACATAAAATAATATGTGATTCATTCTTGGGCCTTATCTAACAGCTTGAGCTTTTGGGTTGAATGCTTTCTTGACAAGACTTATCTTGGTCTTGTGCATCAGTATTTCCTTGATTATGTCATTTCTGCTTTAAAGGTAGGTTAACTTTTCTCTAATTTGAACCTGCTTGAAACTTTTTATTAAGATGTAGTGAATTGCATTTTTACTTTCTATTCCAGTATGACAGAAGAGGAAGCTGCAGTACCTTCTAGTCCAAGGGATGGGGATGATGGTTCCTTAATGTATGAGCGTCCGAGGGTAAGCTATATTTTTAGGAGGCCACTGCCTTTTCCTTTTAGTATCCCTGGATATATAATACCTGTATCGCAAGTCTGCAGTATATTAGTAGTGCTAATCACATGAGGTGCATTTTCATTGCATTCTATATGCTTTCATTTTCAAATAGATCAGCGGATTGCAGGTGCTTGGTTGTTAGATTATTCTGTGGATATTTCGATTCCTACAAAACACTCCATTAGTTACCAGGTTAAGCATGTTTTGTATCAAGATACTGTTATAGATTATTTTAGTGAGACTTTCAACATCATGCGTTAGTACTGGAATTGTTCTTAGTAGGGATGGTTAGTCCAGTATCAAGCAAAATTGGTTTTTCCTATTGATAGTTCTTTTTCTTTTCCATTCCATTTTCCACCAATAAGGGGTTCTAACATGCATTATAGTGTGTAAAATTTTTTTTTGGTAAATCAGAAGAATTAATAAATCAAACAAAAGATTACAAGAATGTTCTATACAAGTGTCACATGGGACACAAAAAGCGCGCTCCTAACAGCAGAACAAACCTAAACCCAGCAGGAAACAAGAGACTTCCTGCGAAAAGGAAACTAACAATATCAACAGACAAAACACAAGCAGAAACACCACCAAATATGAAGAAAAGGAACTCCCAGGCAATCTGCACAAAGACCACAAGTGCATCCAATGATCGGAGGAAGAGATTATAGTGTGTAAAATTGTTAACCTCAAAAATATTGTTTCTAATTCATGACGTCCAAAATTTTCACCTCTTGGGGGCTTCACATAATGCTCAATTTTTTTCTCAAGATTAAGTGGTATTGTTACTGTAGCACAGTTACTTTGTTTTTATGGATTTGATCGCTTGAATTTAGGGATAAAACCACCAGCTTTGTGATGAAGTCAAACATTTTTATTTGTCTGTTACATGCAGGGTAATGATGTTAAGTTGGGCACAATGATGGGTGTTTTTGTGCCATGCATCCAAAATATATTGGGGATTATCTACTATATCCGATTCTCTTGGTAAATCTCTTGTTGGTCTTGATTTGGTTTCCCTTTTCAGCACAAGGGCCTTTTGTTTATGGATGAGTAAAAATGATGGTTATTATTTTGTGCATCCTGCTTTCTTTGTATTTATGAGAATGGCTGTTCTCAAAATAGAGGTTGCAACTTGCAATCTAGTTGAAAGCAGTCAAATAATCCATTTTTTATAATTTATTATTTTGAGTCAGTTGTCTTAGATATGCATGTGCTTTGCCATCTCAAGTTTCATTCAGAGTTCAATTTTTAGAAAGCTCGTCCAATGCACAATTAGTTGTGAATAAATGCCCGTTAATTTCCAGCTAAGTATCTTGTGATGTTCCTCATGGTACTTTTCAGTTCTTGCTACATGATGGTAGGATTGTGTTTGTTGGAACTCATGCTAGTTTTCATTTCCTTGCCCATTTTGTTCTGACAGTAGTTGGTACTGTTCTTATTTTTCTTGGAAACCTGCAGGATTGTTGGGATGGCTGGAATAGGTGAATCACTAATGTTGGTAGCATTTTGTGGTTTGTGTACTTTCCTAACTGGAATTTCACTTAGTGCCATCGCAACTAATGGTGCAATGAAGGTAAGCATGACATGCTAATCATTTTCCTTAGTTAATAGTTGATTTGTTTTTGTTCCACAACAAAATTATGTTCAAGTGTTTTTATCCATATTCTGTTGTTGGATATGCTTAGTTACCTGTGCACTTATCAATGAGTATCTGCAGCTTTACGAAGTCTTACAGCACATTAAAAAGATCTACTTGACTTGTAAAAGCTAGAATTATTCCTGAGAGATATGTATTTATTATACTTTAGGGTGGGGGACCATATTATCTCATCGGCCGTGCTCTGGGACCAGAGGTTGGAGTTAGTATTGGATTATGTTTTTTCCTTGGGAATGCAGTTTCCGGTGCTCTGTAAGTTGTTGAGTTAACCATCTTTTGGTGCCTTCCTAACATGTTAAGGTTCATGATCAAGATGACAAAACTAAATCATTTTTACCTTTTGTTAGCCACATATGCATAACTACGTACCTTAAAACTATTTCTTCTTTTTCTTTCTCTTATGGTTTTCAGTTATGTGTTGGGTGCTGTTGAAACCTTCTTAAAAGCCGTGCCTGCTGCTGCAATATTTAGAGGTAATGATTGAAATTTTCTGGACACAAGGATAGCGTACTGATACCCAAGCTATTTCAGAAGTTGGGACTGATTTTTTTTCCTCATTTTTTTTCGTGCCTTTTAATTCAGAGACTATCACAAGGGTCAATAATACGGCAACTCCAGAGCCCATACAAAGTCCCACTTCACATGATCTGCAAATTTATGGGATTGTTGTGACTATTAGTTTATGCTTCATTGTGTTTGGTGGTGTGAAAATGATCAATCGGGTTGCACCTGCGTTCCTTATACCAGTTTTATTCTCAGTCTGCTGCATATTTCTTGGGATTTCTGTAGCAGGAAAGGACAAACCTGCACGTGAGTGTTTCAGTTTTACCTGTTTGTATCTTGAGAAGAACCACCAATGGCTGTTTGTCGTTGGAATCTATACTGTGTTATGTATATGTGTACCGAGGAGACACATCTGCTGTTGTTGCTTTGTCTACATATATGGCGTATTAAGAGAGGTTATTAAACTATAGATGCTGATATTTGGCTTGACTAGGTGATTAGGTTGGTTGTCTTCTGCATTGTCACTTGGTTTATCTGAAGGTTGTTCGCTATGCATTGGTCTTTAGCTTCACTGCTTGTGGTTTTATTTGGGCCCTTTCAAACCCAAAACTGGAGTCCAGTCCTTGATATAGGACTTATTGTCTTTGGTATCAATCGTTTACACCCACATTTTATTCTTTATTTCTCTTGCTGTTGCAGCTGAAATTACGGGCTTGAGTTTGGAAAGCTTCAAAAATAATTGGAGTTCAGATTATCAACTTACCAATGATGCTGGAATACCTGACCCTGAAGGAAAGAATTACTGGAATTTCAAGTAAGCATTGCAAGAGTCCTCATTGTTGTTTATAGTGTTTCTTTTTACAGTGCATGTCACTGGGCAGTTCTATTCTTTTGGAATTCGTGTATATTGCAGTTTTCTGTCATCTTTGGTTTTACACTGCACAATGTCCTTCATATCCTATTGGCATGTTGACTTGCAGTGCAGAGGGAGTACTGAAACATGCTTCTTTTCATCAATTACAGAAATTGTGACATTTTTGTTTGCATTGCTCGTGCAAATGAAAATTTAAGTTATTTTCTAATCTCATTAAGGATGGAGCCATTTCGTATTCTTCTTGACTTTCTTTCTTTTGTGGCTTTCAGTGCATTGGTCGGTCTCTTTTTTCCTGCTGTAACAGGAATAATGGCAGGTTCTAATAGATCAGCCTCTCTTAAAGATACTCAGCGGTCAATTCCAATTGGAACATTAGCAGCAACAGTTGTAACTACTACCCTATATTTTGGTACTGTTTTCCTTTTTGGAGCAGTTGCGACTAGAAAGAGGCTTTTGACAGATAGGTATTTGCCTTTTTGTGGTTGTAATATAATCATATGACATATTTTAGTTTGGAAATGCATCTTGCTCTTTTCTCTCCTGTCTCACTCATGAATTTTTCTCTGATGCATGTGGGAGAAATGATCAGACATATTCTCCTTGGCGGATGGTAGTTATAGTCTTGAGTTTTATGAGGACCACTTAATTCATGGAGATAAGCTTATACAACATTATAGTTTTGACAATTTAATTATTGATCTGAACAAACGAAGCATAACCTGGAAGTGCTAATGGGCTAGCCCCAAAATTTTGTGTATTTGGGCTGTATCATTTTAGCTCAAAGGTGAGCTGAAGTTAAATTTTGGGCAAGGAAGTTTGGGACCACAATGCCCAGATCCATTTGTAAACCAGAACAGTGTATAAGAAAAGGGTTTATTTATTATAAAACGAGATCCCTCCCACCTCTACCCTGTTTCTCATCACTGAGACCTGAGCAGTTGCAGTTTATGGTAAAGCACAGTTAGCTAGCTAGGATTGGGAAAATGGGTAGAAATTGGGCTTCTAGATCTAGTAATGTGTATGTATTGGGCCTGAGGAATAAGCCCACCTCTGGTTAGGGCTGTCATTGGGCTTAATATTTTTAAAAAATTATGAGTCAGGCTTAAGATAAAGTTCGTCCTAGCCTGGCTGATGCTCAATTGTTTACTTTACTTTCTGCGTTCTGGAAGCAGTTTGTTTTTGTCAAATCTAGTGACCTTAGCTTGAAATACTTCACAGTTTACACCACTAAATATTTGCTCTGTCTTCATATCCTTCCAGAGCCTTCAAGAGCAAATTCTAAGATGGTCAAAACCAGAGCCGTGATGTGGACATGACATGAATTCCAATTTATGGACATTGCTAATGTCAGAGAATTAAAGTTTAGACCTAACTACTCCAACTGTATTTTTCCCTTTAGTGGATTGCTGTTTGCAAATTTCTGTGCTGCTTTTCTAAGTGCTTAAGGTTATCATTGGTTTTTTCACAAAAAATATATATCTTTACTGTTGAAATTGCTAATTTTAACTTCATTCTTGCATTTCATTGAACTTTGCTTCTGTGCAGGTTACTAACAGCTACCATTGCTTGGCCTTTTCCAGCAATCATCTATGTTGGTATAATTCTTTCAACCTTAGGTGCAGCTCTTCAAAGTCTGACAGGTGCCCCACGCCTGCTTGCAGCAATAGCCAATGATGATATTCTGCCTATTCTCAACTATTTTAAGATCGCAGATGGCCAGGAGCCTCATATTGCAACATTTTTTACAGCATTTATCTGTATTGGGTGTGTCATTATCGGAAATCTGGATCTTATCTCTCCAACTACAACCATGTTTTATCTTCTTTGTTATGCGGGTGTGAACTTGTCTTGCTTCCTTCTAGATCTTCTGGATGCTCCCAGTTGGCGCCCACGGTGGAAGTTCCACCACTGGAGCCTATCCCTTCTTGGAGCATCACTTTGTATAGGTTGACCTACTTTTACCATAGCGTATTCTTTTTGATGCTTGCTCATGTGTGTTGTAAGAAAGATACAATACATGCCTTGGCAATGACAGGGAGTTCAGTTCAGCATCCCTTCCTTTTTCTGTATTCCGAATTTGGTCCAAACAACTCAAAAACTCAAAAAGTCATATTTGATACGTGATGAAGTTTTCGATAGCCCATATGTTTCTGTTCATCAACTATGAATTGCTGTGGGTGATGTACATGTATTCTTACGTGATGCTCAGTCTAAATACTAATATTTATCGTTTCAGGGCCCTGCATGTTGTCAAAATGAAAATTCTTAGGCATATTCACCCTGAGATGTCGTTATTCCTTTATTCCTTTATCCAATAAGATCTTTTAATCTTGAATTTACTTTTCCGTTTCTGTGTTTCTTGGAAGTAACTAGTTTCAAGGCTGCATTTTAGAGTTAAGCGTTTGTTTTGTTGAGTAGCATGATGGTAAACGAAGAACTTTTGTTGAGGGGGCAGGTATCATCAAGTAAATACCATTTAAAGCAGGCTATAAATTGGTTACTATATTGTGCTACATAAAATACTTGGCCTGGGCTCTAAATGTTGACTTGCATACTTCTATGGTGGATACGTTTCCATGTTTGACTAGGTAGTTATTATTTAGACTAGTGCTATATCGGGTGCTCCTTTGAGAACCTTACCTTTTTAATACTCTTTTTTACAGTTATCATGTTTTTGATATCATGGTCCTTCACTGTTGTATCATTGGCCCTTGCAAGCCTCATTTATTATTACGTGAGTATTAAAGGGAAGGCTGGAGACTGGGGTGATGGCTTCAAGAGTGCATATTTTCAATTAGCACTTCGTAGTCTTCGATCTCTGGGAGGTACGAACACCATTCTATGTGGAGTACACTTATGTGAACATATCTGTTTATGTTCCCTAGAGCTGTGGCCAAAAGCATCTCCGATAAATAGAAAATGCAGAATATTTTTCACTACTATGATGGCTAGATACTACGAACATCCTTACTGTTCAGTATTTGGCACGGGGCCTTAGAGTATTGTAAGATTTTATGAGCAAATATAGTCTAAAGCATTTGTAAGGTTGCTGGTTGTTAATAGTTTTCGCAGAGTTTGCATGCCACATATTCTTCCCTTCTTGTTTTAGTAGATGAACAGCAAGAGACTTTGCCAATTGTCTTTTACGTGCATATTCTTCAAATCTGATTATCTTTCACCTTTATTATTATCTGCCTTTGCTTTTAGTATTTTCAACGTTTTCTCTTTTATATCTAAATATTGATGGATGCCTTGTTCTTTTAGCATACTTATTTTGCGTTTTCTATAGTAGAGGAAGTTGAAATAAAAGAATTGCTAGTTCTATTGGCTTACAGCTCATTAGTTATATTTGATGTTTTCCTGCCTCTTGTTGAGCTTACCTGTTCCATTATTGTGACTGGGATCTTATTTACAGCTGACCAAGTCCACCCCAAGAATTGGTATCCTATCCCCCTCATACTCTGCCGACCTTGGGGAAAGCTCCCAGAAAACGTGCCCTGCCACCCAAAACTTGCTGACTTTGCAAATTGCATGAAGAAAAAAGGTCGTGGAATGTCCATATTTGTCTCAATACTAGATGGGGACTACCATGAATGTGCAGAAGATGCAAAAGTAGCCTGTAAGCAACTTGCTACCTACATTGATTACAAGAATTGCGAGGGTGTAGCAGAAATAGTTGTGGCCCCAAATATGTCTGAAGGTTTTAGAGGAATCGTCCAAACCATGGGCTTAGGCAACCTCAAGCCAAATATAGTGGTTATGCGGTACCCAGAAATATGGCGTCGTGAAAACCTTACTGAAATCCCAGCCACCTTTGTTGAAATAATCAACGATTGTATTGTCGCAAACAAAGCAGTTGTTATTGTCAAGGGTCTTGATGAATGGCCAAATGAGTATCAACGTCAGTATGGTACCATCGATTTGTACTGGATTGTCAGAGATGGTGGTCTAATGCTTCTTCTTTCTCAGCTCCTCCTTACCAAAGAGAGCTTTGAAAGTTGTAAGATCCAGGTCTTCTGTATTGCAGAAGAGGATTCTGATGCAGAAGCCCTCAAAGCTGATGTGAAGAAATTTTTGTATGATCTTCGAATGCAAGCTGAAGTGATTGTGATTTCAATGAAGACGTGGGATGTTCAAGTAGAGGGTGGACCCCAACAAGAAGAGTCATTGGGAGCATTCACTGCCGCTCGGCACCGAATCTCTAGCTACATATCTCAGATGAAAGAGAGAGCTCAGGCGGACGAGACTACTACACTTATGGCTGATGGAAAACCGGCTGATTTGAATGAACAACAGGTGGAGAAGTTTCTTTACACAACCTTGAAGCTTAATTCATCTATATTGAGATATTCAAGAATGTCTGCGGTTGTGCTTGTAAGTCTTCCACCACCTCCGTTAAGCCATCCACCCTACTTCTACATGGAGTATATGGATCTGTTAGTGGAGAATGTGCCGAGAATGTTGATTGTAAGAGGGTACCGTAGAGATGTTGTAACTTTGTTTACATAGTAGCCATCAACATGCTTTCTCGATGGCAAATCCTTTTTGTTCATATCTGTTAACATTCACATTTCTTTTATAGCTTGAAGCTTCCTCCGTTTTTTCAACTGCCAATAATTCAGAATTTGGCATTTTTGTTCAGGTCTTTTGTCACAATAGAATTCTAGTTGTTCAGCCCTTTCGGGTTATTCTTTTGACTTGTATACAACTAGAGTGAAATTTTGAGGTTGTGAAATTGGATTGAAATCTTTCTATTAAAACGGTGGGCTCTGTATAACTCGTTCAATTAAAACATTGGCACTTAAATCATTTATCTCGTTTGCTTGATATGTGTGAATAGATTTTCCTTCTTCAGCACCTATATGTCTTTTGAGCTTAGTTGCTATCGACAAATACTTGTTTTGTTGTTCTAATATTCTTGATTTGTTCAAGCCTTGTTCTCGTTGCTGTCCGTTTATGCTTGCTATGCTTACATTTTCTGCTTGTATCATTCTGATATGGCCTCATTTCGAATTCACTCATGCAAATTCATCTTGTTTTATTGTCTAATTCTAGTCTACTTCTTCCGTTCCCTTGGCCCTTTTTACGACATCTTCAAATTGCTCATTAGATCATGATCCAATCATAGGCCTAACAAAAAATTAAAATTTTTACAATTTTTAGATTATATCTCAATAATTGAACGATTTGAAAACATAAATCATCAAAGTAATTGAATTGTACTTATTAGAATTCATGGCAAAACCTTTTTCATAAGGTGTCAATAACGAACTATTCAAGCGTCCAGCGTCTAATGGTATTTATAGAGTAAAGAAAAAAAACTAAACGTTTTGAGAGAAATAAGTAGGGGTACTAGCTTTCTTCTACTTATTTTTTATACATAGGAAAAACAATAGAGTTTTTTTATTAAAATTAAATATTTTGATTAATTTAATTTAATTTAAATAAAATCATATTTATTATATTTAATTCTTGAAGTTTCTGAAACTTCACAATTAAGTCAACTTAATTTAACTTAATTTTTTAACTACTTTTTATATGTGGCCAATTAGGTTTATAATATATTGGCAATGATCATAATTATAATTATAATTATGCAAATTAAAACTCTTTTTAATTAAATAATTTAAAATCATAGATCAAGAATAACGTCTAACAATATGTCATGATTACCCAAAGTGGTTTGACTCAACTTATGTATGCATAGTTATGATGTATAATTGAATTCTTTTGTTATCTAATATTTCAATAGGATATAATATATGGATATAGTGTCTACTTATTTAAATATAATCATGTTCTTTCTTGCTAATTAGTATTTGATCTATAATTGATATTTGTAAACACATTTTCAAATCTCAATTCACTTTGGCCAGGAAATTTCTTAAATAGTTTCTATTAAAAAAGTGAAATATTTTTCTAATTACTTTAGATGGATGAATCTTTTATTAACCTACTCAATTATCACCATATGATTCATACTATACCTAAGTACTACCAATTGAGCTACCCTAATTATAATAGGTCACAAGTAACATCAAAATATATTAATTCTCACATGAGATACTCTGATAATACCAAGTCTAATAATCAATTATACAACCATCATAATAAAAAAAATCTGCAGACACATTAATAATACTCTAATTGGTATCCTTATGATTATTTTAGTTCAGTGAACTTATTCTCTAATAAGCACTCACACGTTTGTTTATGTATCTCCACACTTTAATTTATAAGATTAATTACTTTCTTTATAGGAAAAGAAACATAATATGTGTTAGTTTTACTGTTTCATCCATCTTGATGAAACTACAACAAGGAACAACGTAGGAATAATACATATATGCAAATTGAATCTCATAATTGTGATCTCATCATAATTTTCAATTGCATGTTGTCTTTAGTATTAAAGACAAACCTTTATTAAATAAAATAATAATTTCACACATAAAATTGCAACCAATCGACTCCAAGTTCATTGTTAAAATTCTTAATCCAAACTTATTGATTCAATGGTTAGATGTTCAGAATTCTTACAACTTACCACACCACTATTAAGAGTGAAGATGTACCCTTATTATGATCTCCTATAATCTGGATCGCACTGAAAACTAGCATCTCCTTTAACTCTCAATTCAGCTCCTCCAAAGACCAAGTGAACATCATTATGCCTTCTCAAGTACTTTAAGATATTTTTTATAGGTCATTTAGTGATCATCACCAAGATTAGCTTAAAACCTAATCATTATGCTTAAAACATAAAGGACATCTAGTCTAGTATATAATAACGCATATATGATTGATTCAATTTTTTAGGCATATGGAACACAATCCATTTTATCTCTCTCTTCTTGCGTCTTAGGGCACATACTTTGTGAGAGAGAAATCCTATGTGATATAGGTAAGAATTGCATCTTGGAATTCTTTATGCTAAACCTCTTTAGTACTTTTTCTATATAGGTGGATCAAGATAAGCCTAGTAACCTTTTTTTATTTATCTCTATAGATCTTTATTTCCATAATATAGGCTGCTTCTCCCATATCCTTATAGAGAAGTTCTTGGACAATCAAATCTTTATATATTAGAGCATTGGTATATCATTTACAATTAGTAATATGTCATCCACATATAGTACTAGAAAGGTTACTACACTCCCATTAACCTTTTTATAAACTCAAGATTCATCCTTACTTTTGATAAAATGAAACTCTTTAATTGTTTCACCAAAGCAGATGTTCCAACTTTCTGAAGCTTGTTTAAGTCTATAAATAGACTTTTGCAACTTGCAAGCTTGATTAGGAATTCTTTTGGATTTAAAACCCTCAAGCTGTGTCGTGTACACATCCTCTAGTAGATCCCCATTAAGAAATATTGTTTTGACATCTATTTTCTAGATTTCATAATCATAATACGTGGCTATAGCCAATTAGATACTTATGGATTTAAAATATAGCTATTAGTGAAAAGGTTTCGTCAAAATCAACTCCTTGTTTTTTTCGTAACCTTAAACACTAGCCTTGCTTTGTACGTATATACATTACCATCTATGTCATTTTTTCTATTAAAAACTCACTTTCACTTAATAGATACAATACGATCATATGGATCTACCAAAGTCCACTTGGTTAGTGTACATAGATTCCATTTTAGATCTTATAACTTTGTCATTTTAAAGAATCAATATCAGACATTGTTTCTTTAAAAGCACTAAGCTAATCATCTATAAGCAATAAATTGTCTTTCCCCGTTTTAATATGTAGATATAATATTGGGGGGGGGGGGTGTTGGAGGGTGACAGATCCTACTAGTTTATCACATACTATATGTCTCTTTAACCTTTGATTCTGCATCATATGTATCAACTTGAACTTCGCTAAGTTCTGCCTCACTCCCACTACTTTCCTTGAGAATAAATTCTCTTTCTATGTATATAACATGTTTTGAGACAAACTCCTTTACTTTGAGAGGATGGTAAAATTGATATCCAAATCTCTCTTTTGAATATCTGACAAATTTATATCTTTCTGACTTCACTTGAAGCTTCTCAGATGTTACATGCTTCACAAAAGCATCAAATTCCCAAATCTTTAAGTATGACAAGTTTGTCCTACTAACATTCCATATTTTGTATGAAGTTTTGTCAATTGATTTGGATCAAACTTTATTTAGAAGGTAAGTAGCAGTTTCAAGGGCATATACCCAAAAGGAGATAGAAAGGAGTATATAACTTATGATGGAAAGTACCATATCTAATAGGGTATAGTTTCTCATCTTAGACACACCATTATGTTATAGAGTTTTCGGAGGAGTCCATTATGAGAGAATTTCATTCTATTTTAAGTAACCAAGAAACTCATGGTCTAAGTATTTACCACCTTAATCAAATCTAAGTATCTTAATACTCTTACTAGTTTGTTTCTCAACCTACAAGTCTAAATTCTTTGAACTTTTCAAATGATTTAGGGTTTTATTTCATTAAGTACATATAACCATATATAGAATCATATATTAATGTAATAAAATATGGGCATCCACCTCTAGCACAAGTGTACATAAAGCCACAGACATCTAAATGTATACGCTTTAGTAACTCTTTGGTACATACTTCCTTTCCATTAAATGGTAGCTTAATCATCTTTCCAACAAACAAGATTCACAAGTTTCATACGATTTATAATCAAAATGATCAAAATATCCTTCTTTATGTAACTTTGTGATTCTAGTTCTGTTGATATGACCTGACCTAAAATGTCATTAATAAGATGGATTTTGGTTACTTAACTTTCTTTTCTTACTATTTATGTTAAAGATTGGCTTTTTAAGATCTAATTCATACACATCATTTGTAAATAATCCATATCCATAATAAACATCATCTTTATAAAAAGAACAACTTTTATTCTTAATAACAAAGATTTAAACCTAAATAAGAAACATAAATAATGTTTCTAGTAATATATGAAATATAATAACAACTATCTAGTTCTAGTTTAAGGACATAATGCAAACCTATACTATAAACTCCTACAACTAAAGCAGTAACTCTTTCTCCATTGCCAATTCATAAGTCCACTTTACGTTTCCACAATGATCAAATCATTGTTAACATTTGCATTTTATTACAAATATGAGAACCACATGTAATATCTAATACCTAAGAATGTGGAACATAAGTAAAAATATTGATCTCAATCATAAACATATCTAAAGATGTAGCTTCTTTAATCTTCTTATATTTCAGGGTAGCAAGATAAGCTTTATAATTCCTCTTTTAGTGTCCATCAACTCCACAGTAAAAACATATTTCCTTGTCATTGCTCTTTTTCTAGACACCACCTTTTGGCTTTACTACTCTATCAGAAGCCTTTTGTTTATTGTTATTATTCTTCTTATAGCTCTTTTTTTTGCTCTTAGAAGAATCCATAACAAGAACAAAATTGGGTTTCTTCTTAAGGAACCTTTCTACAGTCTTAAGCATAGTTAGTAGTTTAGGTAATGACACGTCCTTTTGGTTTATATAGAAGTTCATAACAAACTGTGAAAAGCTTAAACTGAGAGACTATAGCGCTATATCAATGCTTAACTCATGGTCGATGACAAAACCTAATTGGCCTAATTTTTTCAATATAGTCAATATCTTTAGCACATGTAGCTCCATTAAAGATCCTTCTTCCATCTTGCATTAAATAATGCCTTAGAGAATTGATATCTCTCCACCCTACTTTGTACACTAAACTACTCTTTAAGATACAAAATTATCACATGAGCATCTATGTTTTCATGCTGCCTTTGAAGTTCTAGAGATATATTAGCCAACATCGCATATGTAGCTTGTTCAATGTCATCATTATATTGCTGATATCTCTTTCAAACTTCATTAGTTATATCTGAACTAGGCTCTAGTGGAATAGTAAAGCCGAGAATATATACTTTCTTTTCTTACTTAAGACCAATTCTCAAATTGCAGAAACAATTTGAGAAATTGGGTCCAATTAGCTTATTAGCATCCAAGATGCTCCTCGATAATAAATGATACTCATCTTCTTCTAATTCCCAAAAGACATAAAAGAGAAAGTATTAGTTTATGCCGCAAAATCAAATAAAATAAGAACTTTAATAAATATTTGATTATACCCATAATTTTATTAAAAATAATAGCCCTCACTAATAAATTGAAAAATTATCAGATAATTTAATCGTGGGCTAGGATCCCATTAAAAAATAGTTGATCTTAAGTTTGTTAAACAAATCAACTAAATCTTATGTAACTCCTAAATCTATTAGGTGACAATTCTTTGCCAAAATGTATTTTTTATATTATTCCTAACCCTAACTCTAAATTTATACAATCATGAGTATGCTCATACAAATCATAAAAATTTAGTTAAGTAGGACCCTTTAAGATAAAACATATTCAAGTCAAAGAGACCTTAAGTTTGCTCAACAAGACTTATACTAAATAGAACTCTTGTTTTATTTTCAAATAATAGAAGGTAACTATCATGTTTTTAATATGTACTTAACATTTATTTAAGGGATTTGAATTTTCAAAAAATTTTGTCTCAAAAAAAATAATATACTCTTGTTATATTAATAATTTATTAAATAATCAAATTATAAAAGAAATTTTTAAAAACTCTTTCTTGATTCTAATTATTGATTTGATAACTAATTTAATTTAACAATTCATCTCTTTGAAAAATTAAACTAAATTTCAAAGTATTCCTAATAAAATTAACCCTTTTGAAAATTATTTTAAACATTTAGAAAAACACTTTTTAAAATTTATTATAAATTTAAAGCAATTTAATCTCTATTAAATCAATTTATTTAAAATATGGCATTAAACATATAAAAATAACATAAAAATTTAGTTAGAAACTGTCAACATGTGTAACATTTCATGTAGGGCTCGTGCACTGCACGCACTACTGCCAATGCTTGGTGTTAACTGGTGCGTACTATGTACAAGCCAGACACGTCTAACTTGGTTAGATACAATCCTCAATAAGAGCCCCATTACTCTCTCTGCTAGGTGTTTTCTCACATTGCTGATGTCTCCCTCTTGTTTATTTCTCACCACTGCCTAGGTTTGTTTCTGACTTCTTCTAGGGTCTCAATTACCTTCTAGTGCTTCTCATCCATCTTGGCATGTTCTCCATCATGTCTAAGGCCTACACTAGTGGCGACGCTAGGAAAACTTCATCAGCGATGACTAGTGCTATTGGTGTTGTCTTCATCAGTGACATTAGTAAACACCATTGATGGCGTAGGGGACA
The DNA here is from genome assembly GCA_025629825.1 of Erythroxylum guanchezii. Lineage (NCBI taxonomy): Eukaryota > Viridiplantae > Streptophyta > Magnoliopsida > Malpighiales > Erythroxylaceae > Erythroxylum > Erythroxylum guanchezii. The sequence goes on from JAOTAX010000002.1 coordinate 29,174,431, forward strand.
CATCATGCATCTCTGCTGCTTACATCTGAATCCTGATTCAAAATCAAAACACTCAAACCGCAAACCCAGATCCTCGAAACACACACCTTCATATTCAATAACATAAATTAAAGCTTCCAGAACTACCATGCATATGCTTAGTGTTTTTTACATAACTACATCTAAAGGGCATGTATAAGACATTTTTCAAAAACTACAAAAGCAAAAGGTGTGATTTGCTTCCAGGGTGACATGCAGTTGTGTTCTAATTTCCAAAAACATTAAAAATAAGAAGCACAATCAATTAAGATGTAGAACACAATTGCATAACTTAAACAAACATAAAACATAAAAATAATTGAATCGTACTTGATCCAAATTCCTACCAAAACCTTTTTATAAGGTATCAACCATAAGTTATTCAAGTATCTAACCTCTAATGATATCTACAGAGTAGAGAAAAAACTCAATTCTTTGAGAGGGATAAGTAAGAGTGCTAGCTCCCTTACGATGTGTCCCTTATTCAAAATACCAGCCGCGTATTGGCCGGTATTGTAAATTTTAAAAATCATAAGGACTGTTTTGCAAATATGAAAAAATTTTAACGCAAACCCACCCCCGTCCACACACCCAACACTCATCTGTTGCCTACCTTTTGATTTTTTTTCACACTCTCTCGCAGACTCTCACTCACCTTTGTTTTCTCTCTCTTGTTATCCTCTCCATCTCCAGCATTGCTGCTCCCTCTCTGGTGGTGCTGCTCCCTCTCTGGTGACTGCCATCTTCCCCTGTGGTCTATGCCAGCATCACATCATTTGCAGCCCTCCTCAACTCCTCCACGTGAACACGCCACCATCTTCAACCCTCCTCTACAAGGACCACCATACCACCACTGAACCTCCTCCACACCATTGTCATAATGTCATCGACTACTCTCCTCCACGCGTCTGTAGTTGCCAGATCTGGAATAATACCAGATCTAAAACTGACTCAACCCAAAAACCCAAAGTTGTGAATTTTTTTGGGTGTGTTTTGACTTTTCAATTGATTTTTTCTGTTTAATTGCACTTTTTATTGTGAATCGGTTGGAACTTGGAAGTTGAAAGTTGGAATTAAATTGTGAATTGGATTCGTGATTTGCATTGGGTTAGATATTGGATTGGACATTGAAGTTGAATGAAATAATGCATGATTTTGTTTTGGTTTATTTCTAGTTCATTGATTGTGGTTTGGTTTATGTGAGATTTATGTTAAGTTTTTTTATGATTGAAATGCACGGCATGTGAATTTGTGATGATGTTAATTGAAAGTTTGAAACAACTTAAATTAAAATTGAGAATGCAAAGACTTAAATAATTAATTAACACATTCTTAAATATTGTGGGATGGCATTTCATTTTCAGTATTTGGGTATTCGCTTTAGATAAATAATTAATTGAGTACAAAATTATGCTATTGTAAATTAATAACTATTCGGTTGTAGTTAATGGTATTTAGGTATTGGCTTTGGGTAAATAATTAGTTGAGTATAAAATATGTTGAATTATTTGGTAATATATTTTTGTGGGCTATCATAAATATTTATAATAGATAATGTGTGAAAGTAGTGATGTATATGTGTCCAAAAGGAACTATTTCCAAATTGTGAACATGTTGTACACTAAACTCCAACCACTTATACTAAGTCTCATTAATGTCCATTAAAAATCGTACAAGCAACTTATATATTTAAGAACCAAATATAGAATGGTGTATATGATACTATGGTTTGTTAGAAATGAAAAGAAGATTCAAAGCCTTAAATAAGAAAAAAAAAACATTTCCAAAGAAATTATATGCTTCAACTTGATCTTCATGTTATAAATATATCCTTCAACTTGATCCACATGTTAAGAATATAGGTGTACGAACAATTGTATAAGATATGTCATTCATTATTTGGTGATTATGTAAATCATACAATTCAACTTGATCCTCATGTTTGAAACTTTGAATTGAAATTGTTCGAAATTGTTGGAAATGGAAATTATTTATGTATGTTTTGTGATTGTTGGAAATGAAAATTGTTTATGTATGTTTTACGTAATTATATTTGTTGAATAATTGAATTGTTAGTTTTTGACTTATAGTGAATTGTGTTCGACGAAATTTGATTATGTATGATGAAATCATACAAAATGAGTTATATTATATAAGATGGGCATGCGTATTGTGTAATGAAATGATGTGTTATTTATTTTGATATATGCATTCATTTATTTTACAAATAAATGGAAGAAAGTTCAAGTACTCCTAATCAATTCACTTCAAGAAGATACAATGATCCAGCTTGGGCTCATGTTGCATTGGTTCCCAGTGTGAGGAACCATATTATTTGCTTGTTTTGTAATAAGCATTTGAAAGGTGGAGGAATCACCCGATTAAAAAAATATTTAGGTGGGGGTTAAAGGACATATGAAACCCTGTAAAAAAGTAAGTCATGATGTGAAGTAGCAAATGAAAACATTTCTTAAAGAATATTAACATGAGAAAGACATAAGGGAATGGTTAAATTTTGAAATTGATAGTAGAAGTTCATTTGCTGGTTTCTATGGTGATTGTGGAAATGTTGAAAATGGTAGTGCTAATAGTGGTAGTGTTTAGGGGTGTTCATGGTAGGGTAACCTAACCCATTCATAAATAACCTGAACTTAAACCTGAATGTCAGGTTTGGCAATTTCACGAACCTTAACCTTAACCTGAACTTAAAGAATCTATAAGATCGGTTAACCTATTTTTAGGTTCGATTCTCAGGGTAACTAGAACATATTCATATCAATATATATGACAAAAAATTATAAAAATAATTGGTGAAAACAAGTACAAATTATTCATAAAAGTATGAATATAAAATCCATCATAGATTAATTCAATATGTTAAACCCAAGCAAAGTAAAAATAAGCCAAACAATGTCTTATAAAAGATCCATACTAGAAAAAAAGAGAGATGAATTATTAAATAATTATTCTTCGAATAGGATGGTAGGATGATCCACTGTTATACATGAAGCCACATCTGTAGAAAATAAATAATAAAAGAGTTAGACTCGTTATTTCTTTTTTAATTGAAAAAGAATTTTTTATTTATTTGTATATTAAAACAAGGTAAAGTAAATTAGATTACCTGATTCAATTTGCTCAAGTTCTTCAAGTCTCTCTTCCACATAAAGAGGAGCTTGTGATTTTCTCAACCAATCTTGTCCACAAACAAAAGCCTCCACCATCTTTGGAGTAAAAGAGCTACGAAATGAATCAAGCACTCGATCTCCTGTACTAAAAGCCGACTCAGATGCAACAGTGAGGGAACGAGCCGCTCTACTAGATCTCATTGATTAAAAAAAAAAGAAAACTATTCTTCTAACATCATTAAATCTTGTTTTATCATGTTAAAATAAATAATAAGAATAACTAATAAATACAAAAAAGTATCCTTTTTCTTATTGCAACTTAATGTAGAAAATGCAATTAATATTATAGTTAAAACTTCAAATATTATATTATAAAAAGCGCAGCCGTATAAAAAAATACAATCCCATAGTCTATTTACTAAATCAACTCATTTTTCATCCCTTTCTAATAAATAAAACGATGTTTGTATTTGTACAAGACAATATTATTATTTGCTTATTGTTTATTAGCAACTATATTATATATTTTTAAGAATCAGTATTTCTTGCTTGTTTAATGCTTATAATATCTCATAAATATCTAAGCTAATATATGTGCCTTAAAAAAATAAAATTGTAGGATTTCTTAATAAATGTGTTTTACACTTATTAATTTCTTT
>JAOTAX010000002.1:29178335-29205770 GCA_025629825.1 Erythroxylum guanchezii
AAGTATTGAGTGTTATGCATTAGTTGTTACTTATAATAGCAATGTTCAAGATTAACGTTTAATAACATAGAATTAAAATAGTTTTTTTTCCTTTTCTTCTTTTTTAATCAAGAATTAATATAGTAAATACTAGTGAATTTATTATTATTATTATCCTCTTAAATTATATCTAAATATATGATAGGTTTTTGGATGTTTCAGATTCAGGTTTAAACCTAAACCTATAAATCAGGTTCGGTTCGGTTGACCTGCTATAGGTTCGGTTAACCTAGAACCACAAGTTAGAAACCTGAACCTGAACCATGAACCTGATTTTTTAGGTTCGGTTCGAACTGAACCTGAACTCAAGTTCGGTTAACCTTATTTACAGGTTCAGTTCATGCTGTTCAGGTCCAGTTCACAGGTTCGCGGGTTTTCTTGAACACCCCTAATAGTATTCCATTCTAGGCCCAAGAAGAAGCACCTAGACTTGATGTAAGGAAGAGAAGAAGGCAGGTGACTACTTTTTTTTGCACCACGAACAACTCCTAGAGCCCAACCTTCATTTCATAGTGCAATGCAATCAAGAGATGCGGCTCATAATGTCAATATGGTAGTAGCCAAATGGTGGTATGATACAGGTTTATCAGTCAATGCTTATAAGTCTTATTATTATCAACCTATGGTGGATGCAATAGCTTCTTATAGTCTGGGATACAAAGATCCTTCAATTGATGACTTAAGAGATAAACTTTTGAGTTATTTTGTTTTTGAAATTAGAAGTTATTTGGCAGACAGAAAAGTGAATGGGCTACTTATAGATGTTCAATCATGTGTGATGATTGGACAAATAGGAGATAAGAGCTTATTATTAATTTTTTGGTTTATTTTACAAATGGTTCAATGTTTTATATATCTATTGATGCATCTGGCCTTCTTGGGGATACTGAGACTTTGTTTAAGATATTTGATGAAGTTGTAAATGAAGTAGGGCCAGAAAATATTGTTTAGTTTATTACTGACAATGATTCCATTTATAAAGTGGCAGGAAGAAGATTGCAAAATAAGTATAATTCTGTTTTTTTGGACTTCTTGTATTGTACATTGCATTGACCTAATACTGGAGAATATAGGGGATCCTAGGTTTTTTCCTATTATTGATAAGACTATGCAGAAAGCTAAAAGGATGACCAAGTTCATCTATAATCATGCATGGGTATTGAATTTAATGAGAAAGAAATTTACCAATAGTAGGAATTTGTGTCGTCCTGCTGTAACAAGATTTGCAACAAATTTTTTATCACTTCAGTCTTTTGTTACGAAGAAGAAAGAGTTAAAACAAATGTTTACAAGTTATAAGTGGATTGCATCTCAGCATGCTATAACTAATGCCGCAGTGAAGGTTTGTAAAATTATACTAGAAGATAGAGAATTATGGTCTCAATGCTAATTGTTATCCAAGTTTGTGAACCTTTGGTGAGAGTGCTTCGCTTGGCTAATAGTGAAGAAAAGCCAACAATGGTTTTTTTTTATGCCATGGAGAGAGCAATGGAAGCATTCAAGGCCAATCTGAAATATAGGTCTTCTTTATACACACTGTATCTTGCAATCATTAATGAGGGAAGGGTAAGACAACTTTTTTCTCCGTTGTTTGCAGCTGAGGTGTTTTTGAATCCTAATGTCTATTTTAGACCGGATTTTACTAAGCAAGTTGAAGTTAATAGAGGAATGTTTTTAACTATTACAATAATTGTTGGCATTGACATGATGCAAAATCTCTTAAGCTCACAAATGGAGTTTTATAAGTTGACTTATGGGAATTTTGGAATGTCGATTGCTATTCGACAAAGAGGAAAACTTTCTCCAGGTATTAGTTGTTTCTTTTTTCTTATTTGTTGAAAATCAATTACCAATTTATTTAGTTTATAACGCCACTTTTGTTATCTTATGACTTACAGTTTCTTGGCAGGATTAATTTGGAAATGATGTTCTAGAATTAAAAAGGTTTGCAATTCAAATTTTAAGTCAATATGTAAGTACAACAGTCTATAAAAGAAATTAGAGCACATTTGAATTTATCCACTCCAAGAAAAGGAATAGATTGGAGCACAAGAAGTTGAATGACTTAGTTTTTGTTCATTACAATTTAAAGCTTCAGAAAAGGTATGTTATTATAACTATTATTGTAACATCCCGATACCCATGTTAAGGTTAGAATAGTAATTTATGAAAAAAAAAGTATTGAGAAATTAGGGAAAATGCACGCCATGCATAAGTTAAATGTGACATGCACATTCATATGATTGTACATGTATTCATTGACATTTTTCGGGTATAATTAATTGTTAAAAATGAAATTAAAATGTGAATTGTGAACTTTTTGAGGTGAAAATTTATTTGGAGTCATATTATTATTTCAGAATTTTTGGTGAATTTTAGAAATTTTTAGAAATGTTTGGGGTATTTTGGACCAATTATAGTGTGACATGTGGTAGTCTTATATGAGTGACAAATGGCTCACATGCATGGAGCCATGTGTCACTAGCATAATAAGACACACAAAAAAGTTAGAACATCTTCGGAATGGCTTTGGTCTTCACCGAAAATATTCATCACCAAGCTCTCCTTTGTTTCACTCACCACTGAAATCTTGTTTGTTAGTTTCACTGCTGGAATTTGGTTACAGACTCAAGTAAGTTATGTCTTGAGCTTTACTGAGTTTTGTAACATGATTTTGAAGATGGGATAGTGTTAGAGATGAATACATGCATGAGATGGATTTAGCAGTAGAGTTTCGGTGAATAAACTTGAGAAATGAGTTAGATGAAAGATTGGTGAATTGGCAGAAAATATTGACTATTCATGTTGCTCTGTTGATTTGCCGTGTATTGTATGCATGTTTAGAAGTGATGTTATTTGAGTTTAGAGCTTAGGGAAAAGTTTCTAGAGATACTGTGATGTGGGAAAAGCATTAAAATGGAAAGTATAAGGTAATGAGAGGGAATCTAAATTTGTATAGTGCAGAAACGTTTGGCAGTTCAGAGAAGTTTTAAGAAAAACAGTAGAGCGAGAGAGGGAGAAGTGGAATTTCGAAATTGTAATGCTTGAAGTTTAGGATTGTTTATTAATTGTTTGGAAGTTATAGTGAGTGTAGACAAGCATAATAGACGATTTAGAAGTGATTAAGTTGGAAAAGGAATGAGAAGAAAAAAATGGGTTTAGTGAAGAACATGAAGATTTGCGTGCTAGAGAGAGAAAAAGGTGGTAGTTGCATGTATGGGCTATGAACTAGAGTATTTCATTGAACAACCCTAAGTCTTTTGGCTATAACTTTTCATCCGAGCTCCAAATGACTTAAAACTTAGATCAATGGATTCCTAAGACATTTTTTTTTCTCTCCATAAAAATTTAGAGTTATTTGAATTAAATCGAAAGTCATTGATAGGATGAAAGTGTGGAAGTCTGCTGGAATGTTATGAACTGGAAAATTTTCATGAACATGCTTCGGTATTCTGATTATAACTTGATCCGTAGATTTCCAAATAAGTTGGTTCTTTGTTCAGATTAAACTAGAGACATAAGTCTACAACTTTCTTAAAGAAGTTGAATTTTAATTCTCTCTATAAGACTTTCAAATTTGGCATGAACCTGCATCTTAGCTTAGGTTATAGCATTACCAGGGACAGAAATCATGTCTTGTGGTTATTAAATAAACCGTATTGATGTAGGCCGAATTTACTGGACCTTGCTTCCGAAGCTCAGCATTCGAAGTCATAAACTGAAACAATACTTGTCTATAACCCTATTGAACTTGTTTAGGGACAAAGGACATAACTTTCTCTGTAGACGTTGAATATAACAATTCCTTGGATTGTTCAAAAGAAGACTTCGAGATCTACAACTTACATGAAAACCTTGAAGACAAATTCTATCATCCGGAGAGTCAAAATTAGACCAGTCGATACAAGATGAACAATGCACAGAAGAAGCAGAAGGTCAACTAGAGAGGAAGCAGAAAACAGACGAAGCCAAAAACCAGACGAATGCCAAAAAGCAGTCAAATGCCAAAAAGCAGACGAATGGGAAAAGCAGACGAATGTCAAAAAGCAGAAGAATGCCAAAAAATAGACGAATAGGAAAAGCAGACGAATGCCAAAAAACAGACAAATGTCGAAAAGCAGACGAATGCCAAAAAGTAAACGAATGCCAAAAAGCAGACGAATGCCAAAAAGCAGACGAATGCCAAAAAGCAGATGAATGCCAAAAAGCAAATGAATGTCAAAAAGCATAGAAATGCTAAAAAGCAGACGAATACCAAAAAGCAGACGAATGGAGTCAACTTAAAACGAAGCAAAGTCAACTTAAGATGAAGCAAAGTCAACTTAAGACGATGCAACTCTTAAGACGAAGCAGAGTCAACTTAGACGAAGCAAAGTCAACTTAAGACGATGCAACTCTTAAGACGAAGCAGAGCGGAGTCAACTTAAGACGAAGCAAAGTCAACTTAAGACGATGCAACTCTTACGACGATATGACGTCATCATAGATGATATGATGTCATCACAAACGATACGTCTCTACAGACGATATGACGTCATCACAGATGATACGTCTTTATAGGCAATACATCTTTACATAAACAGACGATATTACCTATACTACTGAGCATCTCCCCTTAAAAGGACCATAACTTCTAACTTAGATGCCCAAAAATTCCATGCTATATATCGTTAGAAAGCTAGAAAGATGATCTACAACTTTCTAGAAGGAAATTTTGGCTAATTTAGCCTAAATTTGTCCAATTTTTTCCTGAAATCTTCACACAACTTATACCCCTATGAAAGACTTAATTTATGAAATGTACAACTATCAAAGAAACATGCACATACACTTGGGGAACTTTTCAATTCTAAACTCTTTTGCCAAATCCACAGAAACTCATACACAACTTTAATTTACATAATAACGTTATAAACGAGGACTCAACACAAATTACAACATATACAAAATGCTCAATGTTTACATGCTTATGCAGCTATCCAAAAGTGATCAAACTAATTTAGTTACAAAAGTTCCTAATATCTTAGAGTTTCAATGCCTTGCAAGGATTGCTACTCTTCTCGTTCTGCACCTGAGGAGGGAATAGTGGGGTGAGCTACACAACTCAATGGCTAATATATTTATAACCATTGGCAATTAACCACAAATTCAAGCATGTGTATATATATATAGCCGTATATTCAGTAATTTCAGTAACCTTCCATTTAGTCAATTAACTTAAGCATTTGGTCCATTTAACTCAAACTTATAACACATAGCATAAAATTCAACCATTAAACATAACACTCAATTATGCACCATACTTGACAATTCAATTATGCAATGCCCAAACAATTGGCTCAAGGGTTCCATGGAAATAGAATGGAGAAACCAAAGTTTAGCCCCCATGAATAAAATGAGTCTAATTTCGGAGCTCATATGCCACAAGCGGGCAGCCGGGAGAAGGCTCTTGTCAACGTGCACATGACAAACATAATCGTTCTAATCTTACCCAAATAAAAGCACATAATCATGATCATAATTTCATGCTTTTTCCTCTTTTCATTTAATTCAAAGCTGTTATAGCCTCTTTCAAGGTATAATATAATCATAGTGCAATATGTATTTTGTTTTCAGTCAAGTCACAATAATTCAATTTTAAGCAAAATCCATTTCGAGAAATCACATACACACACATAGGTAAGAATTTGCCTAATCACATAATAACTATAAATAAATTACCCACCTAATTAGCTTGCGAAAATCTAAGTCAAGTTTGCCTTTCCCCTTGCTTTTGGGTGGGATTCCCTTGGTTTCCTAAAACAACCTTCCAATGAAATTCATAAACTTTAGAAAATCACAAAATTGAAATAAACACAATTTAAACTCAAATCTAACCTCCCCACAGTCCATCTAGGTTAGAAAACCTAAGATCTAGTTTAGAAACCCTAAAATCAATTGGGTTCTCCTAATCCATCTTTTTCCCACACAAACCTCTTCTCTCTCTAACTCTTTCATCCTCAACACAATCCATTCCTTTAATAAAGCAAGAAGAAAAGATGGCTAACTTACCTTAACAAACTTGATTTCACTTCTTTTCTTTTCCACCGAAAGCTCTCTTCTTCTCTCCTATTCTCGTTTTTCACTCTTTGGGTCTCACGACACTCTCCTCCCTTCTTCTAATTCAAGCCCTTTTTATTTGGTCTTTCTTCCTATTTTACCCCTCATTAAACTTGGCTTTCCATATTTACCCCTCCTTTCATTTATCACAAACCTACTAACCTTGACATAATTACAACTCTAAAAATTTAATCTATCTAAACCTCAAAACTATTTCAAATCATGCTTAACTTAAAGAAAAATTTTCAAGGTCCAATAACTCTCCCCCCTGAAAGAATTTCATCCTTGAAATTCTTACCTGAGACATTAAAGAGGTGTGGATACTTCTCTCTCATGACCTCCAAGGGTTCCCACCTGGCCTCTTCCGTAGAATGGTTCTTTCATAAGACCTTAACCAGCTTCACAATCTTGTTCCTCAAAACCTTTTCATTTGAATCTAAAATCTCCACTAGTTGTTCTTCATAAGTCAAATCCTCTCTCAACTGAACTTCTGAAGGTTGAACTATGTGTGAAGGATCAGACCGATACTTCTGGAACATCGATATATGGAACACATTATGGATCTTGGACAACTCCGGTGGCAAAGCTAGCTTATAAGCTAAAGGCCCAATCTTCTCAATGATCTCATAGGGGCCTATGTATCTTGGACTAAGCTTGCCCTTCTTACTAAATCTCAAAAACCCTTTCCATGGAGAAGCTCTAAGAAACACTTTGTCTCCAACTTCAAATTCCATCTCTTTTCTATGTGCGTCTGCGTAGCTCTTTATTATATCTTGAGCTGCTTTAAGTCTCTATTTCACCAATTTAGCCTTATCAACTGTGATTTGTACTAATTCAGGCCCTAAAAGCCTCCTTTAACCATCCTCATCCCAACAAATAGGAGTTCTACATCTCCTACCATACAAAGCCTTATAAGGTGCCATCTGAATTCCTGAGTGGTAGGAATTATTATAGGCAAATTCAATCAAAGGTAGATGATCATCCCATGAACCTTTGAAGTCCATGACACAAGCTCTCAACATTGCCCCCAATGTCTGGATTGTTCTCGCCGATTGTCCATCAATCTGTGGATGGAAAGCTGTACTAAAGTGCAACTTAGTTCCCAAAGCCTCCTGTAAGCTTTCCTAGAATCTGGAGGTGAACCTGGGATCCCTATTCGAGACTATAGAACTTGGAATCCCATAAAGTCTGATTATTTCATCCACATATTTCTTGGCCAAAGCATTCAAACAATCTGTCTGCTTAATTGGCAAGAAATGTGTGGACTTAGTTAGCCTATCCACAATTACCCATATTGCATCATGCTTCCTACTAGTCCTTGGCAATCCTATCAAGAAATCTATCGTAATCTTCTCCCATTTCCATTCCGAAATCGGCAGAGGTTTAAGTTTACCTGAAGGTGCCTGGTGTTCAGCTTTAACTTGCTGGCACACTAAGCATCTTTTTAGCATATTCTGCTACTTCTTTCTTCATTCCTTTCCACCAGAAATGCTCTTTTAAATCTCTATACATTCTTGTACTTCCTGGGTGCATAGCATAAGGAATATTGTGTGCCTCATCTAGAATCTCATCTTTCAATTCCAACATGTTTAGAATACATAATATGTTACCTAGCACCATCAATCTGTCTTCTCTAATCTCCATTTCAGAAGGTTTACCACTTTTAATATCTTCCTGGAGCCTACTCAAATACTCATCTTGTTCTTGCAATCTCTTAATCTTCTCATTCAATACTGGCCTCACTCTAAAGTTAGCCAATATACAATCAGACTCGACTTGCCTCAATGTTACATTAAGGTTGGCTAATTCCACCAAAAAATGAAGATACATGGTCTCCACATATGCCATAGTTGATTTCCCACTCAATGCATCTACTACTACTACATTAGCTTTCCCTGAATGGTAGTCTATCATCAAATCATAACCTTTCATCAGTTCTAACCACCTTCTTTGTCTCAAATTCAACTCCTTTTAGCTCATCAGATATTCAAGACTCTTGTGGTCTATAAACACCCTGGTAGTGACTCCATATAAATAGTGTCTCCAAATATTCAATGCAAAAATTATGGACGCTAACTCCAAGTCATGCGTAGGATAATTCATCTCATAAGGTTTTAATTGCCTAGAAGCATAAGCAATCACTTTATCTCCTTGAATCAACATACAACCTAATCCTTTTCTTGAGGCATCACTATAAACTGTATATCCATCATTACCCGATGGCAAAGTCAAAACCGGTGTAGTTGTAAGCCTGTTCTTCAATTCCTCAAAACTGCCCTGGCACTCCTCTGTCCATACAAATTTCTGATTCTTTCTTGCCAATTTGGAAAGTGGAACTGCTATTATGGAAAAGCCCTCCACAAACCTTTTATAATACCCAACCAATCCCACAATACTTCTCACTTCAGCTGCATTCTTAGGTGCCTCCCATTTCACAACCGCTTCTATCTTCCTCGGATCCACATATACTCTAGTCAGCCTGTAGCATTCCCCTCCATAGAACTTACCACAATGGTCACACTTAGGGATGGATGACTTGTCCCCTTCACCCCTTCTACTGTCTCCCATCGTTGAGGCTTGATGAGAAACAGTAGGAGTCCTCATCAGTTTAGACCTGCTTGCACCACTGCTCCTCTCCTCAGACTGCACAGGGAAAGTCCTGGCACTCCTCTCAGGCATAGAGGTACCACCTCCCCTCTTGAACTGTTCTCTCCCCTTTCTCTTTTTGTTCACGACACTCTTTATATTTTCAATGTTCTCCACTCTCAAAGTCGCTTCAACCAGTTGTTGAAAATCACAAAAAATTTCGTACCACTACTTTCTCTCTGATAGCTAGGTGTAACCCCGATTCGAACCTACGACACTTAACTGCCTCACTCATCATTAGCTCAGCTACATATCGAACCAATTGTGCAAATTGGCGCTCATATTCGCTCACCGTCATTTCCCTCTAGGTGAGACTCAAAAATTCTCTCTGCTTCTGCTGAATATCACCTCAGATAGGTACTTCTTCTTAAACACTGCTAAGAAATCCTTCCATACGAGCACTGGCGGTCTCATCTGACTCCCCGACACACTCTCCCACCAATGCAGAGCATCTTCCTGAAGCAAACTAGCAACATATACAACCTTCTCCTCATCCTCGCAGTCCATCTGATCCAGTATCCTCTCGGTCTTTCTCAACCAAGTCTCAGCTTTTTCTGGATCCGTGATCCCATAAAAATCCACTACCCCATACTTCCTGAGCTTGTCAAACTGCTTCCCCTTCTTAACTGGGGTCGGAGTAGAAGATTGCGGCATCTGGCCCATAGCATGAGCAAATGCTTGAAACATTCTTAGATCCAATGGAGCAGGCACTTGCTCCTGCAGGAGAGGAGACTCCCGCGTCTGTGATCGATCAAGCTCACTACTAGGCCCTACAGAAGCCTTAGCATTCCTTGGAGCTACAGACTTATCAGTACTCTCCTCCCTTGGCGGAGAGTCAGGTGTAATCGATCCTTGCAATACTCCTCATGTCTTTCTACGAGGTGGCATCTTACTCCTTCAATGCAAACACTATCCATTAGCTTAAATTTCATTTTATTCTTAATTCCTACATGTATGCATGACTTGCATGTCACTTAATACAATTCAATCAATTAACAATTCAACAAGTAATCACATAACATAACAATTCATCCTACTATGCATTCTAAGCCTAGGAAGAACCTAAGCTTTGATACCAAACAATGCTGGACCTCACTTCTGAAGCCCAACATTTGGAGTCATAAACTGAAACAATACTTGTCCACAACCCTATTGAACTTGTTTAAGGACAAAAGACATAACTTTCTCTGTAGACGTCGACTTTAACAATTCCTTAGACTTTTAGAAAGAAGACTTCAAGATCTACAACTTACATGAAGACCTTGAAGACAAATTCTATCATCTAGAGAGTCAAAATTAGACCAGACGATACAAGATGAACAGTGCACAGAAGAAGCGGAAGGTCAACTAGAGAGGAAGCAGAAAACAGAACAAGCCAAAAAGCAGACGAATGCCAAAAAACAGTCGAATGCCAAAAAGCAGATGAATGGGAAAAGCAAACGAATGCCAAAAAGCAGACGAATGCTAAAAAGTAGACAAATGTCAAACAGCAGACAAATGGGAAAATCAGACGAATGCTAAAAAACAGATGAATGCTAAAAAGTAGACGAATGCTAAAAAGCAGACAAATGCCAAAAAGCAGAACGCTAAAAAGCAGACAAATGGGAAAAGTAGACGAATGGAGTCAACTTAACATGAAGCAAAGTCAACTTAAAACGATGCAACTCTTAAGACGAATCAGAGTCAACTTAAGACAAAGTAAAGTCAACTTAAAACGATACAACTCTTAAGACAAAGTAGAGTCAACTTAAGACGAAGCAAAGTCAACTTAAGACGATGCAACTCTTAAGACGAAGTAGGACGGAGTCAACTTAAGACGAAACAAAGTAAACTTAAGACGATGCAACTCTTAAGACGATATGACGTCATCATAGACGATATGACGTCATCACAGACGATACATCTCTACAGACAATACATCCTTACAGACGATATGACGTCATCACAAATGATATGTCTTTACAGATGATGCATCCTTACAGAAACAAACGATATCACCTATACTACTAAGCATCTCCCCTTAAAAGGACCATAACTTCTAACTCAGAAGCCCAAAAATTTCGTGCTATATATCGTTAGAAAGCTAGAAAGATGATCTACAACTTTCTAGAAGGCAATTTTGACTAATTTAGCCTAAATTCATCCCATTTTTCCCTAAAGTCTGCACACAACTTAAAGCCCTATGAAAGACTTAATTTATGAAATGTACAACTATCAAAGAAACATGCACTTACACCTAGAGAACTTTTCAGTTATAAACTCATTTGTCGAATCCACAGAAACTCATACATGTCTTTAATTTACATAATAACGTTATAAACGAGGACTTAACACAAATTACAACATATACAAAATGCTCAATCTTTACATGCTTATGCAGCTATCCAAAAGTGATCAAACTAACTTAGTTACAAAAGTTCCTAATATCTTGGAGTTTCCGATGCCTTACAAGAATTACTACTCTTTTCGTTCTACACCTGAGGAGGGAATAGTGGGGTGAGCTACACAGCTCAGTGGCTAATATATTTATAGCTATTGGCAATTAACCACAAATTCAAGTGTGTGTGTGTGTGTATATATATATATATATATATATATATATATGTATATTCAATAATTCTAGCAGCCTTCCATTTAGTCAATTAATTTAAGCATTTGGTCCATTTAACTCAAACTTATAACACACAGCATAGACTTCAACCATTAAATATAACACTTAATTATGCACCATACTTGACAATTCAATTATGCAATGCACAAACAATTGGCTCGAGGGTTTCATGGAAACAGAATGAAGAAACCGAAGTTTATCCCATGAATAGAATGAGTCCAATTTCGGAGCTCATATGCCACAAGCAGGTAGACGGGAGAAGGCCCTTATCAACATGCATATGATGAACAGAATGGTTCTACTCTCGCTTAAACAGAAGCACATAATCATGCTCATAATTTCATGCTTTTTCCTCTTTTCGTTTAATTCAAAGCTGTTATAGCCTCTTTCAAGGTATAACATAATCATAGTACAACATGTATTTTGTTTTCAGTCAAGTCACAACAATTCAATTTCAAGCGAAATCCATTTCGAGAAATCACATACACACACATAGGCAAGAATTTGCCAAATCACACAATAACCATAAATAAATTACCCATCTAATTAGCTTGCAAAAATCCAAGTCAAGCTTGCCTTTCCCCTTACTCTTAGGTGGGATTCCCTTGGTTTCCTAAAACAATCAAGGTTCCATTTAAAACAACCTTCCAATGAAATTCATAAACTTCAGAAAATCACAAAATTGAAATATACACAATTTAAACTCAAATCTAACCTCCCCACAGTCCATCTAGGTTAGAAAACCTAAGATCTATTTTAGAAATCCTAAAATCAATTGGGTTCTCCTAATCCATCTTCTTCCTACACAAACCTATTTTCTCTCTTACTCCTTCATCCTCAACACAATCCATTCCTTTAATAAAGCAAGAAGAACAGATGGTTAACTTACCTTAACAAACTTGATTTCACTTCTTTTCTTTTCCATCGAAACCTCTCTTCTTCTCTCCTATTTTCGTTTTTCACTTTTTGGTTCTCACGACACTCTCCTCCCTTCTTCTAATTCAAGCCCTTTTTATTTGGTCTTTCTTCCTATTTTGGCCCTCATTAAACTTGGCTTTCCATATTTACCCCTCCTTTCATTTAACACAAACCTACTAACCTTGACATAATTATAACTCCAAAATTTAATCTATCTAAACCTCAAAACTATTTCAAATCATGCTTAACTTAAAGAAAATTTTCAGGGTCCAACAACTAGACTGAGGTGTCTTCACCAAATTTGTAGCTTATTCTCTTTGCTTTAAATTGGTATAACGTTTGTAATTTTTGGATACTGGAATTGAGAGATATAAGGTGTACAACTTGAATGCATGATCATGCGTTAGCCAAAAGTTCAAATGTGCACAGTCTATGGTATTTTGTGCATAACTCATTAAATAATGAACCAATTGAATGATCTTGGTATCAATAGAGACTTAAGACATAGGAGAATAAGGAAGTGTTACCAAATTCCTTCACTTTCCTAATGAAATTAATTATGCAAAGTTGGCCCGAAATCATATGGGTAGAAAATCTAAAGTGGTCAATTAGGTTATGAAATTGATTTCACATTGTTTTATTTTGGTCCAAATTATAAGTACAAATGAGATTAATACATGCATTGTGCATATTTTATATAAGTACATGTGCATAAAGGAATACTTATACAATTATGCAAAAATGTGATATATTGTAAATATGATGTGTATGTTTTAGAGGAGTACATTGGACACCAGTCGGACATTGCGGAACCATATAGGCAATAGCTTATTGGAGTGTACTGTGAGTCAACCTAGATAAATTTCCTAGGATTGATTTAATTTGATTTGTTAAGCTTCCAATTAGTGAACTGTTGCGATTGTTTCTAAATTCCGAGCTTAAAGTCCGAGGAGTTTATATTTGGTACTGTATTGGAAGTATTCTGATTTGTTTGATAATTCTGATTGTATTATGCTATGTGGATTCTCAGCGAAAGTTGAATGCCAGACTTAGGTCCGATGATTATGAAATTCTGACTGTGCTTTATACATGATTGTGATACGTGGTAAATTCGGAATTGATGCATTTAATAAAATACATGCTCAGATAAAGACATTGTGACCGGAGTGGCCAGTATCAAGCGCTTACACATAGAGCTTTGCTCCGTGTATATGATTTGGCACGTAGAGCTATGCTCCATGATATATGTTTCTGACTTAGCCCAATAGGCTAGTATTTGTATATGCGATAGGCACTCGATCAGAACACTAATAACAAATGTGGAGTCTCATATACATCTGTATGTGTTTATGTATGATCTGATTCGCGTTGATTAAATGATGTGCCATGACAGTGTGAGTATTTGAAATATTCATGTTTTGTATGAATAATTGTGAAATATGTGATTTGTGTATGTGAATCTGGTGAAATCATCAATGATGGTTCACTCATTGAGTTTGCAAAACTCAGAAAAATTACAACGTGGTTTTTCAAGTACGAGACAGGAGACTTAGTGTTTATTCTAGATTAGAAGAACATTTTGGACTAAGTTATGTCTCAGAGGTCTGTCAACTGACGTCAGAGAGTTATCGCTTTTATTTTATAGTTTTTGCTAGAACCTATATGAGGTTTTGTAAATATTCGTCTAATGGAAATGGTGTAGACTTTGTGAATGAAAAAAATAAATGGTTTTAAAATTTGATGAGTTCTGATTATGTTAGATGATGTCATGTGTAAGTTGGATTTGTTTTTTCTCTAACATGCCATTATCATAGGATATGTACTTGAATATTCTTGAATGTTTAGGTATGTACCCTATGGTTGTGGGATGTTGTAATTATCATTATTAATTTCGATATAATTTCTTATAATTTTCTAATAGTTAAATTTTATTTTTTTACTAGGAGTCTTAATAGCACAAGTAATTCAACTAATCCAATTTTCATTAATAATATTAATCTTTTGGTGGATTGAGTTTCTAAAGAACTGGATTTGGTAGATATCAATGACTTAGAAGATAATCTTGGATCGAAAAGCTTTGACATGTCATTTGGTGCATTGAATTTGAATGATAATGATGATGAAGCTCCTCTCAATGATAAGGATTTTGTACCAAATGATAACTGGAGTTAGTTTTAATGCCTTCTTCTTCTTATCGAAATCCTCATCTTTGTCTTTTCTTTTTGCTAAATCACTCTTCACTGTTTCTTCTTCTTCGTGTGTTCAGTGACTGCGATGCAAAGCCCTAAAGATTTTTTCAGTTGACTATGTTGGAAAAGAATGCAACTTTTTTCTCGACTTGGATACTTTAGTAACATGGAGGGTGTTATAGGAATCAGAAAGGTGTTAGAAGCTCAGAATCGGTGCTAATGGTTCCAAGTAAGATACGGTTTCAACTTTGCCTGTTTTGGTAAGAAAATCCATTATTATGTCCTTTGTCATATTGTGAGGAGAAGGTTTGCTTCCTTTTATTTTGGATTAGCAACCCAGGAAAAGGTAAAAGGGAAAGGGAACTTGTCTGTGTTTTGAGGCAGAGAACTACCAAGAAGCCAAGAAAAGAGGAAAAAAGAAGCCTTTTTTTTTTCTTTTTCTACAAAGCTTTGATTTTGATGGATATACAGATCTATCCATTTTCTGTACCTGTTTCTTTGTTATGCATTCTTTTTCTTCTAGTGCATACAGCTGAAGCCAACAGAATGCTAGTTGAGTTAAAACTCAACATCCGACCACAACAAACCCATGGGAGAATAATGTTTTTATTTTCGTGAAGAATGGTTATGCAGTGCTTCTTCAGATAGTTATTGTTCTTGAGATCTGACTACTCTCAGCCATTTACAACTGCAAGATCTGTCAGATCTGGTTGTTAGTCTCACGATCTCAGACCTTCTCTCACCTCCTCTCTCTAGGTACATTTGCTTTCTTCGTTTGGCTTAAGAGGTCGGTACTTTGGATTTCGATTCTTAGATCTATGATTCTTTGGTGATGTTGTTCTGTTATGTTGATCTGATTGACTTTTAGATCTATCATTTATTGTATGCTTCTTTGATATGTTTGAGTTTTGCTTCCCATATTGGTATGTTCTTTGATTGTGAGTTGGGTGTTCTTAGCCTTTCAAGATAGCTCAATTTTTCTTTTCTTAATTTTGTGGTGGCTCTTTTGTCTGCTTTGTGATCTTTTGTGATCCACGTGAATGTCATTGCTTTTGTTCTTTAGTATTGTGTTTTGCGTCGACCAATTTATGTCCTTTATCAATAGATCAAAGTTGTTGTTATGAAGTTTAAGTGGTAGATGCAGGTTTAGTGGAAGTAGTGAGTTATGTATGGGGTTAAGATAATTACAGATTTTGGGTTTTTGGAATGTTAGCCGAAAGGTAGGAGGAGACGGGGTAGAAATAGAGTTGGGTCCTCCATCAGAACTCTCGCCACAGGTGGCGAGATTGTGGGTCCCCAACTTGAAAGGTTGTGCTTGCCATACGGAGCTTGGAGGTACCTAAGGGGATGTAGCTAAGGGTAATGGAAGATTTTATGCTTGAACAACTCCATCATTATATTGGAGGAGTCACATAAAACAAAGGGTGATGTGTAGTTAGCTGACTTTTGCAGCTATGTGAATGTAGAGTTGCTTCATCTTGTTTATTTAATTAGGGATTTGAAACTGAAACAAGGACGGAGATGGTCCCTTTTTTCAAATCTCTGCTTTTACCTTTTGGATTCTCCCATCCATTTTTTGTTTCCGCCATCGCCTCAGTTGCCAGCTCTCCAAATTTTCGAGTCCAACGATGGCCCTATGCAAGGATGACACCTACAATTCGATAAATGGTGAGCAGAACTTTGCAACATATCAGGTATAAGCAGCGCTTTCCAATATATCAGGTATATTTGTCCTCTAAATTTCTTAAAACTTTATCTTCTAGACTTGCATATATGTAACTTTTTTAAAAGTTTTGTTTTTATTTTTGTTCTTTTTTTCTATGTACGTATATATTTTAAAATATCTCTATATCACTTTTTTTAAATATCTGCATCACCTTTTTTATTGTCACATCTGTATGTGAGTCTACCGGAAATAACCTCTCTACTATGTAGGGGTAAGCTGCCTACTATCAGATTTTTCCAGACCCCATTTTACTGCTGGACTTCGGACTGGGTGTGATGATGATGATGAAGATGATAACTGGAGTTAGTACAGTTATAGCAAGCATCCTCCCATAGACGACTGAATTTCATTCCAGGTTTTTATTTTTCCTCTTCTTTTAATTCTACTTATATTTGATGTATATGTCAAACTTTATATATGTAATCTAATCGTAAATCTTTTTGTTTTAGGTTTGACCTCTACTTGATTATTTCCTCATCATGAACTCTTGTTATAAACTGTAATAGTTTGAGAGTTAAGGATATTTACTGTTTTTTTATTGGATGTTTTGATGTATTTATTATTTATTATATGATAAAATTGTAATATTTTAAATACTTTATATTGTTCTTGATTTTATATTTGTATAAGGATGGTTGGCTTTGTTTCATATTAATTGTAGTTATTATTTATACATAAAATATTTGAAAACTATTGTTTCATATTAATTGTGATTATTATTTTTTATTATAATTTTTGGAGACAAAGTTGATGTAAATTATAAAGTATACAATACGACTGTACAATATGACAATGGACTATTTTGCAATTTTTAAAAAAATTCAAAGACTATATCATAAATTTAAAATTCCCCGAAACAGTATCTAGTATTGACTGGTACTGGTACAATACTGTACCATAACCCAATCCTAGTACTGTATTCGCAATATTGTCGTTGGATCACTTTGGGTTATAAACTGACCAAAGAGTCAACGTCCATGAGAAGAAAAAATTAACAAGATCAATAAAATAAAGTAAACTAGAAACAAAATTAAAATAAAATAAAGTAAAAATAGCTAGATTAATAAAAGATAGGTTTTCCTAATATTACTAATCCCTATCAATGGCAAAAAAAAAATAATTGATTTATTTTTATACTTTTAAGAATTTATCAATGCTAAAGCCACAAGTGCACAGTGTAGTTGTAGCTAGCACAGGCAAATACGAGTCAATCCTACGAAAAATGTAAGTACTAGTAATTACCCTTTTATATTATCTAACTATCGATTCAGATTGTAGATTTAATTAAAAATTAAACTAAATAACTAAACTAAGATTTAAACAATAATGAACTTAAGACAGAGGAAATATTTGGAAACATCGGTATCAATTAAATAATACCTAAGTGATAAATTCCCTTAAAAATTCTTAAATATTAACCCTTTATCATGAAATTGTACTATTGATTATTGGACTTGTAAATTCCTATCTTATATTAATATATTTCTCAAGATACTAGTAATTAATTCATCAGTTAATTAACAGAAATCTTTCTAGTTATAATCCCTAGGATTCCATTATAGATTGATGAATTTCACTATTTGATTTGATCCCAATCTAGAGGATTTGTATCGACCTATTTCTAAGTTTACGTACAACTCTTTTCAATTATGGTAGATATATTCACACAAAAGGATTTCTTAATCTCAATCATATAAAATCAAATCGTGAAATAATATTCTGGATATATTAGAACAAGAATATAACGTATACTTGAATCTCAATAAATTAAGCAATATAATTTCAT
The DNA here is from genome assembly GCA_025629825.1 of Erythroxylum guanchezii. NCBI lineage: Eukaryota > Viridiplantae > Streptophyta > Magnoliopsida > Malpighiales > Erythroxylaceae > Erythroxylum > Erythroxylum guanchezii. The sequence goes on from JAOTAX010000002.1 coordinate 29,196,350, forward strand.
TAAATAAAGGATCAATTCATATTGTCATCACAATTTAGGGTTTATCGCACCTAGGCACTAAACAAATTTAGTTCCTACTCATAGAAAACAAAACCAAAGACAAATATATAGAAGAATAACTAGACACAAAATAAATCACAATTCTAAACCTCACTTTTTCTTCTAATGGATCTTCTTACAAGTTGGATTGGATGTTATTATCTATCGGATTTTGTGACGTAATCTTCGTGTTTTCCTTGTCTCACCTGTCTATGTTTCTTACAACTCAAAACTCTTTAAAGCTTGCCTCCTCTTGTTTTGCCTCCATTCACGTCTTTTCATATTAAAAACAAGAGTTTCTAAGATATATACGATCAATATACACGACGTGTAGGTGACTATGTATCTCCAAAGTATCTTAATTTGCAATTTTACATAAGCAAGAGACTTACACGGGCTTGTAACTTCATATGACCATAAACAATATTCTTCAAATCTCCACATGTTTATAGAGACTTACATAGTCACTGTATAAGATCATGTAGGTCCTTACTTGCCTTAAATCTTCGCTTCGTGCTACGATTTTATCCGAATTCTTTCCCTTTTAGCCTAGAAAAGCAATTATCACATATAAACATACTTGAAGCAAATTAAGTGTCAACAGTACTATAGAACTATTAAATATCAAGTAAAGCACATTAAATATGGTGTATAATTATAGTCAAATAAGTATTTATCAACAGGTTACCAAATGTGGAAAGATGAACCGAAAAATTAGTGAACTGGCAAAGGGGTAGTTTAACGTGCTATAGGTAGTGCTAGTGACAAAGGGAGGGAACAAGATCCTCTGTCCAGTTTTTATGGTGCCTTATTGTATCCAGTGAATTTCAGTCATTTATTGATGTGGGTCCTGTATAGGCCCCACATAAATAAACGTAGGACCCGTATAAATGAATGGCTAAGATTCACTGGACACAATAAGACACCATAAAACTGGACAGAGGATCTGAACTCCAAAGGGAGAGCATGTCTCTTTTGGAAGCAATGCAAATATTAAATTATTAAATCTCCACCACCTTTGTGCATGCCTATAGCTTGCAAAGAGCTTCCTACTTACTTGGATTTAGACTATTCCAGTTTGGGATAGAGTGAAACCTTGACTTTGTATATTTTCCAATATATGTTTTATTAATAGATGTCACTAAGTAATTATTTTGTTATACAAAATCATTAATAAATTAGTAGTTAATTATAGAATATAGTTCATTAGTAATAAAGTTAATTAAAACACATCACAGTAAACATATATTTAAATTTTATTCTTAATAATTGTACCAACGCAAAATCAATTAATTATTAATTATAATATTATTATTAAGATAAGCATAACAGTATGAATATTAGCAATCAGGTAACTTCAAATTTGATCAAGTCACCAAAACAAAACAAACAATATGGAAATCCATCTTTTTGTTTTTCGTTAAAAGCAATCATAACCGTTTTATTACTTCAACAAGCAAAGTCGGGTGGCATCCGAGTCAACGAAAAAGTCGTCTACCGTAGCGCCGCAAATCAAGCGTTGAATCTTAACTGTTTTGACGTATCTTTCAAATTTACATTTAATTGGCTAATATCAAATTGATATTTAAATTTTGGTTTATTCCATGTGAAAAACAAACAAAAAAGAAAGAGAAGAAGATGAAAACGAACAACTTTGCGAATGAGGACTGTTAAGTATGAGCAAGTGCTGAAGAACGTCTAGTCGTTTCTTCTTACACTCTCAGGTTTTACGTTCCAGTAACCTAATTCTCTCCTTTGTTTTATATATCACTCTTTTATATTTCTTTTGATTGATATTTCTGCTCCAGTTCCTAATTTAATGGTGTATAGCAATAAGAATTCGTTTTTGTCTGTGATTTAAGGAGTGAAAGATTTTACGTTTTTTGCCTTGTTGGGATCGGTTTGCAAGCATACGATTCTGAAAACGTCGAAAAGATTGAAGAACATAAACACCAGTTTGTGTATGCATAAATCACAGTCTTCTGAGAATAGTTACCTTTTAATGATTTGTGAAAAGCACTAAATGCGCCTGTGGAGCCTGTTTAACTGTGGGACACATCATTACTCTTTGGTTGAATACCAGGGCAACAAACATGGAAGGTGAAGCGACAAGCAGGAGAGGATGTTCATGCACCAAGAACGATTTTCTGCCAGAGGAATCATTCGAGAGCTGGGGAAACTATCTCCGAGCACTCAGGCAAACGCCGATGAGGCTTAAGGATAGGCTGGTATCGAGGTCTCTGGACAGTACGGAACTTAACGAAGTAAAAGCCAGAAGCCACAATGAGATGAAGAAGAGCCTCAACTGGTGGGACCTTATGTGGTTTGGTATAGGAGCCGTTATCGGAGCTGGTATATTTGTTCTCACAGGCATTGAGGCTCGCGACCATGCTGGTCCTGCCGTCGTCTTGTCTTATGCCATTTCGGGCCTCTCCGCCATGCTTTCCGTATTTTGCTATACTGAGTTCGCTGTGGAAATTCCTGTCGCAGGTATGTACTTGATTTTATGCAAGTTTTAAAGAGAAACCATCTTGCGACCGTTTCTGAGAAAAAAAAAAGTATTTTGATCTGGAAATTGGCTTATGCGAGAACTGTTTCAATTCAGGTGGCTCATTTGCTTACCTGAGGGTTGAGCTGGGTGACTTCGTGGGTTTCATCGCTGCAGGAAACATTCTTCTGGAGTACGTGGTTAGTGGTGCTGCTGTATCCCGGTCGTGGACATCCTACTTCGCCACCCTCTGCAACCACAAACCTGATAGCTTCCGCATTATTGTACACAGCCTTCCTGACAATTACAGCCACCTTGATCCTATAGCAGTCCTTGTTGTTTCAGTCATTTGTGTCCTTGCTGTCCTTAGCACCAAGGGTTCATCTTTTTTCAATTATGTTGCCTCCATCTTCCACGTCGGTGTAATCCTCTTCATCATCATTGCAGGTCTTGTCAAAGCAAACCCCAAGAACCTAACCCCATTTGCACCCTACGGTGCTCATGGCATTTTTGTATCTGCAGCTGTTCTTTTCTTTGCTTATATTGGATTTGATGCTGTTTCAACTATGGCTGAAGAAACTAAAAACCCAGGACGAGACATCCCCATTGGCCTTGTGGGCTCGATGACTGTAATTACAGTTGCATATTGTGTACTAGCCTTGACATTGACTTTGATGGTCCCATACAAGATGATCGACGGAGATGCTCCGTTCTCTGTTGCATTTCAGTCAGTGGGGTGGAATTGGGCTAAGTACATTGTTGCATTAGGTGCGTTGAAGGGCATGACTACTGTTTTGCTTGTCTCAGCGATCGGTCAGGCTCGGTATCTGACGCACATTGCTCGGACTCATATGATGCCTCCATGGCTAGCTCAAGTCAATTCAAAGACAGGTACTCCCATGAATGCCACGATTACGATGCTTGCTGCCACCGGCCTTATTGCTTTTTTTACAAAGCTCGACATTCTTTCAAACCTTCTTTCCATCTCCACATTGTTCATCTTCATGCTGGTTGCAGTAGCTCTTCTTGTCCGTCGCTACTATGTCGCTGATGTCACAACATCAGCAAATCTAGTTAAGCTGGTTGCAAGCATTCTGGTCATTTTTGTTTCAGCAGTTGTCACCGCTATTCTATGGGGTTTAGGTGTAAATGGTTGGATTGGATATGCGATTACACTAGCAGGATGGTTCTTAGCTACATTGTCACTCCGCATTTTTGTTCCAAAGGCAAAACAGCCAATGATTTGGGGTGCTCCACTGGTGCCATGGTTGCCATCTGCTTCAATTTTTCTCAACATTTTCTTGTTGGGATCTATAGACAAGGCATCCTTTGAGAGATTTGGTATCTGGACTGGAATTTTGTTGATCTACTACTTACTGGTCGGATTGCACGCATCATATGACACAGCCAAGGGATTAAGAGAAAACAAGTCAACAGATAGCTGGAAGGCGATTGAACAAGAATCTGTGTAATAGCGAAAATATTGTAGTGCCAAGACAGTTTTCCAAATCCATGTGACTAGGCCTGTTTGTGTTCTGTTCACACCGTGGACTTAATTAGGCGTTTCTCTAGTCTTTTAGAAGTAATCCGACCAGGAGAACTAGAGGTTAAAGTATATCCGCACTTGTTCAAATCCTGTGTTTTTGCGCAGTTAAATCAAAGGAGAAGTCGTTGTTACAGCAGGCAATAAAGGAGTTGATGCTTCAATAATTCTCGAATAGAATGTCACTGTTGACTCTCAAAAACAAAATATAGGTCGATGGATCCACATCACAATGGCTTTATATAATCGCTAGCTTTATCCGAAAATTATTATTTTTATCTATACAACTTTTCTGGTACCCTTTTTTTTTTCTCAACTAAATCTATATCCTTGTTTCTCCTTGTCTCTTTACGCCTGCTGCTTCTATTTATTTTTTTGTTTTATATTTTTGTTTTCAAATTTAATAAAAAATTTGTTTGTTTGAATTTTTAATTTTGGTTTTTTCCAATTTTCAAAATTAATGAAAACAAAAAGTGTGATTTTTTTCAACATATTGCATTTTAGCACCAATCCAACAACTCATGCATAAACATATTATATAGACATTGCATATAAAGTTTATATGTGAATCAATTCAATAGAAACGATGAGGCGATGAGTGATGGGCGAGTAGTAGAGAAAATAGTAAGGTCCTTATCTGATGATTTTGAGAATGTAGTGTGTGTAATAGAAGAGTCTAAAAACTTGATAGAGATGACCATAGATGAGCTCTCAAGTTTCTTGGAGGCTTGTGAACAAAGAAAGACGAAAAAGAAGCAAGAGGTGTTGAAGGAAACACTTCAAGTCAAGGCCACACTAAAAGAAGAGAAGTCGGACAATCTCGGTAGAGGCCGTGGTAAAGGTCATGGTGGTTATAGAAGTTGAGGTTGAGGTCGCGACAGAAGCCGAGGTAAAAAACAAAAATGACAAGAGAATTAATAAGATAAGAATCAACAAAACTCATACGGCGGAGGCCGAAGTTGAGGAAGAGAAAGATTAAGTATAATATTCAATGTTATAATTGTAAAAATTATGGCTATTATGCAGCACGATGTTATTACAATGAGAAGAGAAATGAAAATGAGAAAAAGGAAGAAAAAGAAGGTGATGATCTAGTGTTGCTAGCAAGCAAGGAGGCCGACCCAATAATGATTCAATATGGTACTTGGATACCGGTGTGAGTAACCATATATGTGGCTACAAGCACATGTTTACCGAAATAGAAGAGATTGTGGATGCTCATGCATCATTTGAAGATGGCTCAAAAGTGAAAGTCAAAGGGCAAGGTAAAATTCTTATTCAATGTAAAGATGGAAATAAGAGATTTGCTCTTAATGTTTATTATGTCCTGGATATGAGGAGTGATATTTTGAGTTTGAGTTAATTGTTGGAACGTGGATATACAATTTTTATGAACGATTGAATGCTTTACTTGAGGGACCAAAATAATCGGTTGTTAACTCAAGTAGAAATGGCCAAAAATCGCATGTTTAAGTTGAATTTGGTACATGTACAAGCAAGATGTTTAAAGGCTTATATAAAGGATAAAACATGGTTATGGCATTTGCAGTTTGTGCACCTTAATTTTGGTGGTTTGAAACAATTGGCAAATAAAAGAATGGTGAATGATATACCAAGCATAGACTATTACGATAAATTTTGTGAAGGTTATGTGTTAGGAAAAATTCCAAGGAATTCATTTCCAAAAGAAGCAAGATATCGTATGAAGAAGGTGCTTGAATTAGTTTATATCGATATTTGCTGTCCAGTAACTCCTAACTCTCCTGGTAAGCACCATTACTTCATTATTTTTATTGATGATTATTCCTCGAGAACTTGGGTTTATGTTTTAAAGGAGAAATTGGAAGCATTTTCTATTTTTAAGAAATTTAAAATGCTTGTTGGAAACGTGAGTGGTGAGCACATAAAGCTTTTGAGGTCCAATAGAGGTGGTCAATTTACATAAAAAAAGAGTTTGTAAATTTTTGTGAAGAGAATGGCATTAGAAGGCTCTTAACAACTCCTTATTCCCCTTAACAAAATGGAGTAGTAGAAAGGAAAAATCAAACCATACTCAACATGGTTTGAAGCATGCTAAAGAGTAAAAACTTGTCAAAGGAATTTTGGGCTAAAGCAATGAGATGTGTAGTGTGTTTGTAGAATTGTTAATGACAAATTGGGAGAATTTTACCCCACAAGAAGTATAGTATGGTGTCAAACCATCGGTGGAACATTTGAAGGTATTTGGAAGTGTGACTTATGCTCACATTTCGGATCAAAGGTGCACAAAGCTTGATGACAAAAGCAGGATGATGAAGGTGAAGGTGAGATAGATCGTTTTCAACTTTATCCGATGATGAAGGTGAGCTAAGAACATCAAAAATAAGAAGTTCGTGAGACTTATACGAGGAAACAAATGAATTACACTTGTTGTGTCTTTTATCGGACGCGGAGGACATAACATTTGAGCAAGTCGTAAAAGATGAGAAATGACAAGCTGCAATGCAAGAGGAGATGAAAGCAATTAAGAAGAACGATACTTGGGAACTTGCAAAATTACCCTAGATTCATAAGCCCATTGGTGTGAAGTGGGTTTATAAGAAGATGAATGCGCAAGGAGAAATTGAGAGATACAAGGCGATACTAGTGGCAAAAGGTTAAAAACAAAAAATCGGGACTGATTATGAAGAGGTGTTTGCCCCAGTTACAAGAATGGAGACAATTCAGCTACTAATTTCGTTGGCGGCTCAAAACAAATGGAACATTTTTCAAATAGATGTGAAGTCGGCATTTCTAAATGGGGTGCTTGAAGAAGAGTTTTACATCGAACAACCCCCTAGATATGTAAAAGTCAGTAAGGAGTCCAAGGTGTTGCAGTTAAGGAAGGCACTGTATGGGTTGAAGCAAGTGCCAAGAGCATGGAACACCCGAATAGATGCATATTTTAGAGAGCACAGGTTTGTGCAATGTCCACATGAACATACGTTATATGTAAAGGTACAAAAAGATGACATCTTATTGGTGGCTTTGTATGTGGATGACTTAATTTTTACGGGAAATAATAAGGAAATGATTGAGAAGTTTATGTTGGAAATGACAAAGGAGTTTGAGATGACCTATTTAGGTTTCATGTCTTATTTTCTCATATTAGAAGTGAGACAAGATAAATTTGAAATTTTTGTGTATCAAAACACATATAAAAAGGATATTTTAAAGAAGTTTCAAATGGAAGATTGTAATTTTGTAAGCACCTCGGTTGAGAGTGGTACGAAATTATCCCAACATGATCAAGGCAAGGTAGTTGACGCAACATTGTATAGAAGTTTGGTTGGAAGTTTACGTTATCTTACATGGATAAGGCTGAATATTGCATATGGAGTTGTCTTGGTAATGTAACATCCCGACCCCATATTAAGGGTTAAGATCCGAAATTTCAGTACATGAGAGCTCAAAGAGAGATAAAGTAAATGCATTTTTCTTGTTCATGCATCATGTTAGCTTATATGCACATAAATATTGAATGTTGCACATAAAAAAGGGTACATGCATTCATTGACAACTTTCGAGTATAAATGATATTAAACGTGATTTTAATGAAAATGCGGAGTAGAAGGACTAGAAAGAGTGATATTGGTATGAGTTGTGATAAGAAAGCTTTAGAAACAAAATTTGGTAGTAATCTGGAAAATGTTCATTGAGTGTGCTTCGGTGTGTTAGTCATAACGTTTTCTTTAGTTGTCCAAACGAGATAATTCTTAATTTGGATTAAACTAGAGATATATGGCTACATTTCGTATGAAGATATCGAATTTCAATTCTGTCTCTAAGAGTCTCAAAAAGTTGTCATGAAGTTAAGATTTGAGTGCAGTACATTGATGTATGAATGAAAAAAATTCGTCTTCGGACACTTAGGGGCAAATTTGGGATTGATATCAATATATTTCGGCAAAGTTACCTTCTGGAAAGTTGTAGACCTTTCTTTTATCTTTCCAACGGTATATAGTATGAAAATTTTGGACATCGGAGTCAAAAGTTATAATCCTTATAAGTGGAGATATTCTGGAGAGAAAATGAGACGGAAGAAATGAGACAGAAAAAGTGAGACGCAAAAAGTAAGACGCAAAAGTGACACGCAAAAAGTGAGACGCAAAAGTGAGATGAAAAAGTGAGGTGGAAGAAAATGAGACGGAAGAAAATGAGACGATAGAAAAGTGAGACGATGCAAAAGTGAGACGATACAGAAGTCAGATGATAGAATTGGCCTTCGAGGTCTTCATGAAAGTTGTCGATCTGGAAGTTCTCTTTCCAATAGTCTAAAAATGAAGTCAATCCGACATCTGTAGTGAGAGTTATGGCAATTGCGCCAAGACATGTACAATACGAGTAAAAATATGAACAAGTTGGATTCTTTTGGCCATAACTTCTTCTCTAGACCTCTAAATGACTTAATTCTTTAACCATTGGATTCGTAAGACATTGAACTATATCTTCACCAAGAATAATATCTATCTGAAATGAATGGAGAAATATTGAGTAAAAAGAGTAGGACGGGTACAGTGAGTGTGTTCTTAGGTATTATGAACTGGTGTTATTTCACTGAATATACTTCACTATTTTGACAATTTCTGGAGCTCTACTAATCCAAATGAGATAATTTTTGATTTGGATTAAACTAGAGACATGGAGCTACAAATGGTATAAAGAAATTGGAATCTAATTTAGCCTCTAAGATGTCTAACTTTCATATGGAAGTTGTGTATAGTATACTGTTTTGGACAAGAGCTGTCCAAAAATGTCTGAAGTATATCTTTTGAATCATTGAACTAAATGAAATGATTTCAGTGGCATTAGAAACTTACGACAATGTGGGACATGTTTCTGGAAAGAAGTGTATGTTAGCTGTTCAAAGGTACTGTTAGAAAGACACTTAAGTATAAAAGACATAAGGCGTAAATGAAAGGGCAAATGGGACAATTCTCAATCATTAAGGGCATAATTGGAAGAAAAAGTATTGTCTTGCTTATAAATGGAGAAGAAAAACGTGAATGAGAAGATTCTAGAGAAGTAAAATGTGTGGATGAAAAAAAGAGATAAGAGAGAGAGAAAACATGAAAAAGGGATGAAAGAGAGAGAAAAAAAGAGAAAACAAGCTAGGGTTTTAATTTCCTTAGCCTTCAAGAGAGATTTTGAACTTGTTTAAGAAGAGAAAAAGTAAGAGAAAGAAAATAGCTTCCATTTGAGCTAAAGATCTCTTCATTTAGTGAAGAATCAAGGCATGATCATTTGAATCTTTGGATTTTTGGAAAGATTCTAGTTTATGGAGTTTAGAAAAATGCTTGGGTTTAAATATGCTAGAATCAATTTCAATGATT
>JAOTAX010000002.1:29205870-29237097 GCA_025629825.1 Erythroxylum guanchezii
CCATGATATATGAATGAGATATGGAAGTGCAAATTGTATGTGAAAGTGATTGTTAAATGTGTTCGGAATGTGTACTTGTATTTGTATATAAATGAAATTGTGAATTTTCCACTTCAATGCAGAATGTCGGACTAAGATCCGATGATATGAGAAAGTGTTTGAATGGGTTATGTAATTGTGAGTGATGCATTCCATTGCATGAATGCATGAAATATAAAGGCAGTTGTGACCGGAATCGCTAGGATAAAGAGCTTAAAGCTCAGAATTTGATTAGAGCCTCGGGCTCGAATGCGACTGTACCCGGTATCCACTAAGGGATATGGGACGTTATATGACAAAGCTCGACATCCATGAAGGGATGAGCTAGTAAAAAGACATTCAGTCATAACGAAAATAATAAATGAAAGTGAGTTTCATAAGCATTACATATGCATGCGATATGTATGATTTAAATAGTTTAAATGATTTTTGAAAGTGAAATTTATGTGATCCAAAATGATTATAAGCGAAATGATGTGAATTATGTGCTATGTGATTGAGTGAGCCATCGATGAAGGTCATTTACTGAGTTCGCAAAACTCATCCAAAATTTGCAAATATTTTTCAGGACTCAGAAGAATACCCTGTTAAGCCAACGGGAGTATACCTACAACATTTAAGTGAAGGTTAGAGGTTGAGATCAGTTCGCGTTTGCATTTGTGTTTTCCTTATTTTGTATTGAATTGTATTTTCTGCATCTTTTTGTATAATTTGCATTTCATATTAACTCGAGTGTTTTGTATTTGTAAAAGGGTCCAAATGGCTACAAAAGAAAATTTGTGTTTATTGAGATTATTTATGAATGAATGTGGGTCCAATGCGAGTTTCGATTTCCGTATATATTGTGTTATGTTTAAAAAATGTACCAATTTCCAAGTGATTGAGTGCTTAAGCACATCACCTTCGCGGGGCACGGACTCGGATATCACCATCGATGTCGGGTTCGGGTCATTGCGGGGGTGGGGTGTTACAAGTAAACCAGTACATGGAGGAGCCAAAAATGATGCATTAAAAAGTCGTAAAATTAATTCTTCGTTATATTAGAGGTATATTATCTCATAACTTATTTTACTCTCGTACTAATGAGTTTGATCTTATTGGATATTTCAATAGTGATTAGAGTGGAGATATGGATAATATAAAGAGCACTATGAGTTTTGTATCTTTCATAGGAAGCACGACATTTATTTAGAATTTAAAGAAACTACCTATAGTTATTTTGTCAACCTGTGAACCAGAATACGTTGCCTATCTTCATGCGTATATCACTTCTTGTGGCTGCGTAAATTACTAAAGGAGATGAACTTTTTTCAAGAGAAGCCAACAGAAATTCGAGTGGATAATAAGTCAGCGATAGAATTGGCAAAGAACCCGGTGCATCATGAAAGGAGCAAGCATATTGATTTGTGTTTTTGCTTCATAAAGGAGCCTGTGAAAGATGGTGACGTGGAGATGACTCACATAGTGAGTCGTGATCAAGTAGCGGATATATTCACAAAATCATTGTCAATTGAACTCCTCAATAAATTGAAACTGCTCGGATGCAAGAAAGAAAATAATTAAGTTTAAGCGGGGATGTTGGAAATCTAAACTTAATATGGTCCAATAGTTAAAGTGTTTGCAATTGATAGAATTTGAGACTGATTTAAGAGAAAATTTGAAAGGACAAGCGTTAGTCACTTTGGGTGTGTAACCTATGCATTTAAAGCTCTTTAAGTCTAGTTTAAGTGAAAGTTTCAAATCATTTGAATTTCTCTTTAAAAAGTTATGGTTGTTTAAGTAAAGAATGGCCAGAGTTTTAGTAAAGAATTATCAGAACTAACTATGTTGTTTAGAATTCTATTATTTATTATTATATGAATATTTAGAGTTTTCATCTAATTTTTAGGCTTATGGAGAGAATTGTAATCAGGTGTTATGCAAGAAGACCATTAAACTCTAACACTTCACACGTCGAATCTTTTAATAGTGGTGTTTGGCAAACAGCTTATCAGCTGTTTTTTAGCTTATTGAGTAAAAGTTAACTTTTTGATCATCTTAAAAGGCTAATGATGTGTTTGGTAAATGACTTATTGGTTAGCTTATTTAACCCCCAATAAGCTTATTACTAAAAACTCTATAAGAAGAGTTTTTGGAGTTAGCTGTTTGCCTAATGACAGTATTACCATCTACTTTACTCTCTACTTTTGCTTGTGTGTTTTCAAAGTTGGTTTTTTTTTATCGTACAATTATGTCGTGAAGTTTGGAAGAATATAATAAGGGATCAATTAAACTTTTTAATCTTTATTTAATTTTATAATATTAGTTTACATTTTAAAATACCATAATGTTAAGTTTTTGAACATAAAGAGTCACATCAAATTAATATTTTTAGTATATAAATACTATATATCGTATTTGTGTCATACTATAAATATAGATATTTTTAATTTATTAAATAATAAAATTTATACATATTATATGAAAAATACTAATATGATGTAGCTCGCTACATCATTCATATTAATAGAAAATTTAACGTTGGATTATTATTATTATTATTATTATTATTATTATTATTATTATTATTATTATTGTGTTTTTTATTAGAGCTATAAACTTAGTTTTTGTAAAATTAAATATCTAGATCTGAATTCTTATAAGAATATTTAACAAAATACTAAAAAATATAATATTCATTACCTTATAATTTTTTTAAAATCATGTCTTTATAAGTCATTTTACACATCAACAGCTAATACTAAATAGTTAATTTTACCAAACATATTTAATAAACAGCTGATGTTATCCGCTTGTTAAATCAGCTGATAGAATCAACTATCAGCTAATCACTGGTAGAATTAACTAACAGCTAATGCAATCCACTAACTGTCAACTAGGGCATTATCACAATTTTCCTTGAATTTCCATTTCTACGATGCTTGTTCCCTTTTAGTTTTCCATGCACTGCCCACGTAGGCAGAGGCTTTTGCTTTTGCATTTCTAAATTCTTCTCTGTTAGCATTTGCAATTCTGTGTCTGGTTACTGGTGGGTTTCAGTTCTGTCCTGTTTTAGGAAAGAGTCGTGGGCTTCAAAGTTTGTCTTTCTATGCGGGTTTCTCTTATTTCGCTATTATTTTACTTGCACAAAGCTCCAAGTGTTTGCACAACTTGACTCCACCGACTCCCTCTCCTCTTATGGAGACTTTTTGAGGAGTGTAAATTCCGGTAAAAATATGATTCTCTAATTTCCCTTGTCTAAATGAAAAGCTCTTGACTTTCAATGACCTAATAATTGCAGCTTCTGAATATGTAACAATTAAGATGCTTTTTTTTTTTTTTGAAGGAAACAATTAAGATGCTTTAATAACTATGTTGGAAGATTTTTTAATAAAAACATGAATAGAACTTTTTCTCTCTTAGAATGAAATTAAAATATATATATATATATACAAATGAGGGATGAGTAGCTAGTTCAGATACGTATCTAATTTCCATTTCTGTCTGATTTGTTCTTTTACAGTACACAGAATGATCTAAGATGCCAATAATCAGTGACGGTCCCAGATCTGCGAGACATGGACGCAGCTGAGGAAAGATCTGCGAGCTACACTTGTTGAAAAGAAAAGGCAACGAGAGACAAGAGGAGGAGAAGAGTGAGTGAACGAAGAGCACCACAAAGAACACTTCGTTCCCCTTTAGCTGTTAACAGCTTGACACCTGTAACAACAACCCTATATTGTTTCTTTGTAAGCCAATCCCCTTGTTTTGCTTCTTTCTTTCTTTCTTTTTTTTTAATTCGTTAGAGTGTTTTGAAGTTTATTCCTTTTTTGGTAATTCTAAAACGCTGTCTTAATTAATGATTTTCTATCATTTGTTGTTATTAGGATTAGTGGGCTGGGGGGTGGGTTAGTGTCTGCCATTGTTAGGGTCAGCGAAAGCATTAAATGCAGACCAAAGGTGAAAAAGAGATGAAAGGGATGGATTGATACCAGCCGAACGCTATTATTGCTTCTATCTGTGGCTTGATTTTGGAGCATAAAAGCACAGATCAATTGTGTACAAATGTTTGCTCATTAGTTATAGGCTTTGTTTGTTCGACTTTTATTAATGCTATTTATCTTTTAAGGTTAAAAGCAAGCTTAGAAATAAGCATTGTATTATTACAGTCAAAATCAAATCTCCCTCAACCGGACAAGGGTTCTTTGCGTAGTTAAAGCCTGTGTGACTTACGGTACGTTTGTACATCTGTTTTTGGTTGCAGGTCTCAGGCTCAGCTGCCATTTTTCAGACTCTTGCTTTAGAGATCTGGGGCTCTCTTACGAAACTTCCAAAAACTCAAGAGGAGATATCTGTCTCCTGAGTCCTGGCTTGGACTGTGATTTATCCAAGTTGAAAAGAGAGTGACTTTTTACTCACTGCACAGAGAAAGTACTCACTGTGCTATCATCATTCATTAATGCATTGGATTTGGACACAGTAACCCCACCTGCATCTCGCCTAACCTCGTCTTCATTTCTCTCTCTAATAACCCATTTTCACTTTCAATTTTCAAGTACACCGAAAGAAAACGGGAGTATTGAGTGATGAAAGTGGTGTGGGGGTAAAGGTATGAGATTCAGTGGCAACCCTGTAAATTGTCTATCACCAGCAAAATAGGTCAGGAAGGCAATGGTGACCATCAGTACCTTGATGACGAAGAAGACGGAGACCTCATGAAAACGCCTAATTCTAGTGGATTTGGTGGTGGCAGCACCAACATGCTTCGCGGTTGGCATCACTCGTCACGCATCATTAGGGTTCCTAGGACATCTGGTGGCAAAGATCGGCACAGCAAAGTTTGGACCTCAAAAGGGCTAAAAGACAGGAGGGTGCGTTTATCTTTGACAACTGCAGTTCAGTTCTATGATATCCAAGATAGACTGGGTTATGATCAGCCAAGTAAAGCCGTGGAGTGGCTAATTAAAGCAGCTGCAGATTCAATTGCTGAGCTACCCTCTCTCAACAATCCTTTCCCCGACACTCCTAAGAAATTGAGTGATGAAAAAAGAGCCAGTGATGTAACTGAACCAGGATTTGATTCGGCAGATGCTGAGCTTGATGACCCCAGTTTTAACCAAAATCAGAATCTTTCTTCGTCTAAATCCGCTTGTAGTAGCACTTCAGAGACAAGCAAAGCGTCAGGTTTGTCACTCACTAGGTCTGATATTAGAGTCAATCGTGTTAAGGCTCGTGAGAGGGCTCGAGAGAGAGCTGCCAAGGAAAAGGGAAAAGAGAACGACTCACATTGCAAAAACTTGAACCCTATTTCTCAAAACTCCGGATTTGCAGGGCTTTTAACTGGTGGTATTAGTACTGTCAACAACGCCACTGCCAATAACGGCCCTTTGAGTTGTGAGGCCACCTTGTTCCACAAAGCCGCAGCGAGACACTGGCCTTTAACCCCAGAGGACAACTTCGCCACCGGACTTTTAGGGCCGTCCTCGTCCCGAATAACCCACCATGCCTCAGGGCAAGTCCAGTGGGCGAACTACATTCCTCGAGGAATAACAATGTCAACCCCATCATTCAGTACTGTGTCGACGGATAATCCCCAAGAACAATTGCAACATTTCCCTTTTGTTTCCGATCATATGCTCCCAGTGGTGGCTACGTCGCAACCCGAATCTCACAACCTCAACTTCACAATCTCTTCAGGGCTTGCTGGCTTCAATAATCGGGGGACCCTTCAGTCCAATTCATCATCAACCTCTTTTCCACCTCACCTCCAGAGGTCTTCGCATTCCATAGACGTATCAACAAATGTACCTTTCCTCATCGGCTCTGCTAAACCGTCCATGGACAATCACCACCAGTTCCCACCTGGATTGCCGCTCTGCTATGTCGATGGAAGCAGGCATTCTGACCAGAAAGGAAAAGGGAAGAACTAATCATTTCGCAGTAAGTAAACACATGCCAGTCTCCCTTATTATGTTCATTCAGTCTTTTTGCTTCCTATTGCTCATTGCACTTTTCCGCTGGTCACCTGTCCGTTTGATTCTTTGCCTTGCTCTTTGTACTGGGCTTTTCTGTTCTTCCGTCTCTTATGCTAGTTTTTGGATATAAATTGATTGCCATCGTACGACAAGCAGGTTGAATAATTATTTTTCCTAGTTATCTTCCTTGTTATCCATACACTAACAAATCTTGTCATGTTAGTTACTCGTTGGGCGTCGATTTATGGGTGTTACTTAAAAATATCGGGTTTATATGACACACGCATGGATTCTCGTGACTGAGGATCGGCGGTTTGTCTCCTCTTTTTAAAATCTTCCTGGTTTCCTTCTCTCTAACATGGTTTTTAGTCTAGTCCAAGCCACGTGTTAGGCTGTGTGTGGCTTTGGACATGTGTGTGGCACTGAGGGAATAGGTATAATAGCTCCAAAACCTTAATAGCTCCAAAACCCCAACCATTTGTCCACCGGACAACGAAACAGATCAGTTTAGGTTTTTGGTTGTATGTGTTTTTCTTTAGGGTTTTAGTGAAACCATTAACTACGTGGTGAGTAATTACTGTGATTCAGGAATAGGCCATGCACGTAGGTATTAGGCTGACGGCCAAGTTTACCTTTCACTACTTCTTAGAGTCCATAGGTCCTCAAACGAGGATGAGTGAAGAATTTGTCCTAAACCAGACAGGGTAACAGATAGAAATCCAAATTATCCAGAAGTGTTATTTAAACTTTGTATAGAGTATTTGCGGCGAAGCAATATAAGTGTCTTAAAAGAAATCAATACCTTCATGTTACCTTGCACTGTGGTTTCCAAGAAAAAAGGGAGACTTTAATGTATTACATTTGCTTTTATACATAAATGTAACGACTGAAATCTAATTTCTCTATAATATATTTATGTCAATCCACTTTCTGTTAATCATACATTTGATGCTTCTCAATATCTCGTTCCTATTCTTTGTTTTTGAGTGGTATCAAGATTCCTACTTATCAAAGCTGAGCTAGGTACACGTATATACAAGAAGATGTCTTAAGACAGTAAACTGTGTTCAATGGGCTCACTCAAGGAGGTAGTTGTATGGATGAGTTTGACTTCTTAAGAATTTTATCTACACTCGAATTTAGGCAAAGTAATTGAAAACTATTGATCCACCTATTCTTTTTGTAAAAGTTATGAGTAAAAACTCACACTCCTGAAGCCTAAATTTTGATTGAAGAGTGAGTTCCACTTGTTTTAGATTATTAGCAATATGATATTGACGTATATTCCAAATTAGTTGAGTTGAGAAATGAATGTTTAGAAAAACTAATGGATTGGATCCATATTCCACAAAGCTTAAGAGTACTCTGAAACACTTGCAAATTTTAGGTTAAAATTTTGATCATTCAAATGGGTCATCGCTCATCATGGATGCACGTAACTGGAATGTGATTAGATTTCTAACATATAAGGTTTGTCATTTGTACAATTCTAGGCAGCTTTAGTATGGTTGGAATAATCAAGCCTTTGTCAACTTCAAATGAGGGTGGTTTAAATGCTATGCCTAAAGTTTTATAATAGGTTGTTTCTGATAACGAGATTAAGACCAAGGGAAACACAAAACCATACCTTGAAATCGAGTAAATCAGATCCTACAACAGCACTGAATGTCGAGTTTTATTGTTCATCTTACTGTTGGCCTAATTTTGCCCATGCAACCCTTAGAAAGATACTCACCATGACCATACGCTTAAAAGAGAGCAGAACTGCTAACCTTGGGGATAGGACCAGGCCTGCTACTCTGGCCTAATTTACGAGACTATTAATTCAGTGGTAAATGCACGAACAATCATTAAAACCTTACTTTTAACATAAATCATTTTCTCCTGCAGTAAATTGATTTGAAGATAGATACATTATCATTTGATGTTGTGATGTTGCTACAATTCTCTCACGTTGTTTTGATATAGATTCACCTGCTAATATGAGATGCAGTCTAGGTTCCTCTACTTTTTTATTATAACATTAATCTTCCTTACACGAATTGGCATTTCTTTCGTTGGCCTAGAAGCTGACTGTGAGTGGAAATACATTAATTGCATTGGATATAACATGAAATAATAGACTCACTTTGAACAGAATTCAGGATTCTGCAAAGATTACTAAAACCCATTCCCTTTTTTTTTCATTCTCTTCTTTTACTAAGCAATTGATAATAATATTTAAAATGCTCCAAAGGCAGGTGATAGAGGGGAAGGTCCCTGAAAAAGTAGACAAGCAGGATTGTCCAAATCTCTGAGACTTGAATGCTAGGAGTAATAATTAAGATAGCATGTAGTAGTGAACTATTTCTGAACTCTTATTCTAATTTTATTCGTCTAAAACGTAGTGTCGACTTCCTTTCGACTACGGGAACTCCACCTCTATCTCACACATGACCATACTCATGGTGGTTGCAAATAGTCATTCAACTTTGCCAGACATTAGCCAATTAACTTGTATGCTTAGTGAAAATTTGTTCTCCAATATGATAATGGTGAAATAGAGTTTCTAAATATACCAATCATGTTAATTTTACTGTTACACATGCTGACAGGGACTGCAAAGATGGAGAAATAGAAGAAAGCCATGAAGGAATTACGCAATCCTTCCTTCCTTCCATTGGGTGGCACGTTACTAGTATATGTTTTTAACTCATTTTATCTCGCATTCACGTATTAGGATCAACTTATCTATTGGTGCAAAGTGTTGTTTTCTGGTAAATGTAATTTAATTGAAGTTACTCCTTCTCTACCTTATTTTCGAGAAGTTCAGCTTTGTCTATACCATTCAATCGAACACCCTTCGTCAAGGGCTTGACCTCTCTAAGACGTTTTGTCACTTTTGGTCACCCTTGAGGCCGGCCTGTGGCCTGGTCAGGCCAAGAAATATTGGCCCGTGGGTCAATCAACCAGGACTTGACCCGTGGACTTTGGGCCCAGCCAGATTCTCATCCCTAGTTGCAGAATATTATGTTAGGAAATTAATCATGATCTAATTATGAGTGTAGCTTAAAAATAAATATTTTACAATTTTCATTTGAATCTTAATAATTGAATAATTTAAAAAATACATATCATAAATAGTAATTGAATCGTAGATGATTCAAATTCATGAAAAAAAAAAACAAGTTATCAACCACAAGCTCTTTAAGTGTATAGTCTTTAACGGTATTAACAAAGTAGAGAAAAGAATTTAACTTTTGAGAAGTCAAGGTAAGAGTGCTAGATCTCTTTTGCCTTACGTTGCAAAGGCTTTCTAGACATTGAACTTATATCAAAATTACACCTATTGCTTTACATGGCAATCTCACTTAGGTCCATTTAAGCAAGACTTAACTTTCTCATATGACCTTCGACCAAAAAATCCTTGTTCTCAAATCCTTCACGATCCTGGCAGGATTTAACTAACACTAGAGTAAGAATACTACAAAAGCATTAAATAATGATAAACAATAATAAACACACAAGAGTTATGGTAAAAACTAACCTTTATTATTTTCCCACAAGTATACAAAAGAATTCTCTCTCTCAATGTGTTCATCTCCCCTCTGTCTCTATTAAGGAACAACGCTCAAATAAGCTATTTATAGACATCTTTGGCTTGATCAACAAGCTACAGTTTAGAATCCTAATTAAATTGAACTAACTAGATCACATCTATCCTCATTAGATTACATCAAACTAACTAATTGGATGACATCTCCATCCAAATAGAACTCTATATAATAGGACTATTAGAGAAGTGCTATAAAGGTAATCACCTTTAGCACGTATTGTACAAATCTTTTTGATTAATAAAATGCTTTTTTGTTAACTTGATGTTCAAGTTCTTTATGAATTGATAGTGATCTTAAATCAAATTAATGAAGTCCTTGATACATTACATAACATGAAGGAAATCATGAGGAGATCATGATAATGAGATTCCTATCATGTATAATTATGTTAGTATCTAAATTATCCATATTCGTAGGATTAATGAGACAGGACATAATTAATATGGACAGACTAGCACATGTTATACTCCTTGATTAGATCAAGCAGTGGATCTCATAAGCCATAAGCATGAGTTGTTTATAGTTAATATGTGGATGCTTGCTAAGAGTAATAAGTACATTAAATGACCTGTCATGAGACAATCATATGGATAATCTATTCTAGAGTTAATGATAGTCTCATCATAGCAATGGTGCAAATATCCTTAGACTTAAGGTGCTTAAGGATATCTTGGATACTAATCTTGTACTTTGACTCCATTTCTTGTTGCCTTTTAGAGGTTACTTATAGGGTGGTGATTGGGTACAGCTTGAAGTATTCGAAGGTAATTGAGTAGCTAATAAAGGATTCACCACTCCTGATAGAAGGAGTTGATATCCACGGCCTCTTGTCGGGGTTGTTACTCAGGAATTTTTGGCCAGAGTGGAAATGTCATGAAGATAGTCTTTAGTGACATATCTAATTGAGTAATGAGTCTCGGGGACAAGAACTAACATCATTTGGGCTAGATGTAACATAGTCAATCTAGTAGGAGTTGAGACTTTAACCATACTCTGAACCAAGTAGGGTATAGATAGTGAAAAGATGAATTGCACAAGAACATTGTCTATGAAAGGGTTAGGAGTCAAACTACTGACTTTCCGATCAATTGGAGATCATGATGTGTTGCTAGATACCGCTCATAACTTGCTTAAATTAAGTGTTAATTCAAGTGACCAATATAATCGGGAACCTAATGAGTCACACGCATTGAAGATGTGAAGAATGAGTAAAATGATTTTGGATGGAGATCCAAGATATGAGAGATGCATGACTAAGCTACACAAGTGTGGTAGTTTAGGGTCATTTGATTGTGAATCATATGATACATGTGAATCTTGCTTATTAGGTAAAATGACAAAATTACCCTTTAAAGAAGTGGTTGAAGTTTCATGCTAAATTAAGTGGGATTAAAAGCCACTTAATACCCATTAACTCTTCATTGATGTTGGGGGTTAGAGGAAGGCCAAAGGGTGTAAGAAACACCAATTTTCGTGCAAGTGTTGTGGGAAAACAAGAGACTTTTTGGTGAAGTGTTCGTCATCTTCTTTCACTCTCTACAAACACTCTCTTAAAGAACACATCACAAAGCTAGCACTTTGTGTGTATTCTAGTTATTCTTCCTATGAGGTTTCAAGATTCGCTCTTCGCGTGGATATCACTAGAGACGTCATCCTTTGATCATTGTGGTTTATGACAACCTGAAGAGGTGAAGACAACAAAGAACGAAAGAGATTGTAAGGTACACATATTAAGTTCATGTTTTATTAAAGTTACATCTAATGGCACTTAAAAGTTCTTAGATTTTTTAGTTTTGTTTTATATTTCCACTGTTGTTCTCTATTTTGATGCATGTGATGCAAGATCAAAACCCATCAAGGACTTAGCTATATCACAACTATATAACAACATAAGAGATTACATTTAATTAGGAAAGATACATCTATGAAGAACTCCGCTATCTTTAGATGAACCTCTAATATGGTCTTTATCTTTTAGAATTTATATTTATTTATGATAATCTTATCCGCCACATGATCTAAGGTCTTCATTTGATCTCTATCTATTGATAATGAGTTATTCAAGCCCAAAGCCTTTTATAACATACTAGCCCAATCCAATGTTTACCCATGTCAAATCCATTAGTCGTGGTCCATCTATTTAGGCACACATTAAGTCCTTAAAGCTCTCAAAAGCTTCCCTTATACATGTTATCCAGCTAACCTTCAACCCAAGGTTTATCTCAAGCTATCTTTTGACCTTACTTTTGAATTTTGCATCTTATGGAAGATTTCCTCTAATGTGTACTAACGAACGTCAACACTTGCCTACTCTTGAGCTTCCATCAACAATGCTCATTTTCTTTGCCTACTCATAAGTCTTTTCCTTGTTTTGTCATATTGAGTGGCAAACTTTGACTAAGGCACGCCAAAACTTGTACGATTCCACAATTAGGACTTAAGTGCTTGACACTTTCCTCCTATTTGTAGAGAAAGATAGAAGTTTTACTTTTATTAAAATGAAACTTCACAAACTATAATTATAATTATAATGCCAGTCAAACTCTAATTATAATTATAATTATAATTTAATTTTAATAAAATTAAATATCTTATATTTGATCTTTGAAATTTCTCAAATTTTATAATTAAGTTTAACTTCATTAAATTAATTCTTCTCTTTTTAACTACGTACTCTTTTATATGTGACTCATTATATTCCTAATACGTTGACAATGATTAGAATTAGATAAATTGAAACTCTCTTTAATTTATCTTTAATTCTTTAACTAAACAAATTGTAATTATAGATCGAAATTAACGTCTAGCAACCTGATATGATTATTTAAATATTAGAAATGAGAAAGTGGTTTGGCTTAACTTGTATATGTTTAATTATGATGTATAATTTAATCTTCTTATCATCCAATGTTCATGTTTGTTCTTGTTAATTAGTAATTGATATATAATTGATATTTGAAAATATCTTTTAAAATCACGATTCATTATTTAAAATCACAATTCATTCTAGCCAAAAAATATCTTAAATCATTACTAATTAAGCACAATGGAATATTTTCTCTAATTACTTTGGAGTAATGAATCTTTTATTTACTTATTCAACTATCTCTGTATGGTTTATATTATATTCGTGTACTATCCACTAAGCTACCTTTAATAGAATAGGTTATAAGTAGTATCAAAATATAGTAATTCTTACATTGAGATGCTTTAGTAATCTCAAGTCTAATGATCAATTATGCAATCATCATAATGAGGAAATCCACAGACATATATTCTATTTGGAATCTTTAAAATCATATTAATTTAGTAAAACTTATTCGTTAATAAGCACTCATACATTTGTTTAAGTATCACTACACTTTAATTTATGAGATCAGTTACTTTCATTATAAGAAACTTGGAAGTAAGCATAGAAATCAAAGCGTACCTTCTCGATAATGCATCAACTACAACATTTTCCTTACCTTACTTGTATTTAACCACATACGGAAATGTTTCAAGATACTTTACCTAACTTGGATGCCTTTTGCTCAATTTCCCTTGTCTCTTCAAATACTTGAGACATTGATGATCACTATGTATCACGAACTGTTTAGGTAATAAGTAACGCTCCTAAACTTCAAGAGCTCTCACCAAGGCATAAAGCTCTTTATCATAAGTGGAGTAGTTCAAAACTGATCACTCAACTTCTCACTAAAATATGCTACAGGACGATTCTCTTGCATTAAAAAATCTATATACTAATCCCAGAAGCATCACATTCAATTTCAAAAGTCTTAGAAAAATCTGGTAAAATAAATGCAGTATATAACTTTTCCTTTAAAGTATTAAATGAATTTTCCTGTTCTTTCTCCTATCTAAAACCAATAATCTTTTTAATGATTTCATTCAATGGAGTGGCAATAGTAGAGAAATCTTTAATAAATCGCCTATAAAAACCTGCTAAGCCATGGAAACTCCTAACCTTACTAACTGACTTAGGTGTCAGCCATTCTTGAATAGCTTTCACCTTTTCAGAATCAACCTCAACTCCCTTAGAACTTACCACAAATCCTATTAAGACAACTTTAACCATGCAAAATGAACACTTCTTAAGGTTTGCATACAACTTCTCTTTCCTAAGCACATCCAAAACATTCTTAACATGCATGACATGTTCATTTAAGTTCTTATTGTAGATCAAGATGTCATCAAAGTAAACAACCATAAATTTACCAAGGAATTCATGCAAAACATGGTTCATTAAGTGCATGAAAGTACTAGATGCATTGGATAAGCCAAAAGGCATAACCAACCACTCATGCAATCCATATTTGGTCTTAAATGCAGTTTTCCATTCATCACCTTCTTTCATCCTAATCTAATGATAGCCACTTTTAAAATCAATTTTAGTTAATATGCAAGCACAATGTAACTCATCTAGCGTATCATCTAATCTAATAACAGGATGACAATACTTTGCAGTGATCATGTTGACCGCTCTAAAGTCCACACACGTCCTCCAAGTTTCATTTTTTTTGGCACTAAAAGAAATGGCACAGCACAAGGACTTATGATATCCCTCACGTACCCTTTCTTAAGCAATTCATCCACTTGCCTTTGTAATTCCTTCGTCTCCTCTGGATTGCTTCGATAAGCTGGATGATTAGGATTTTGAGCTTTTGGTACCAAGTCAATCTGGTGCTCAATCCCTCTCAAAGGTGGTAACCCATGGTGTACCTTTTCAGGAAAAAATCATCATAATCTTGTAATAAGGTCACAAACAGACTAGGCAAACTTAGGTCATGGTCAGTGTTAATAAACAAAGTTTCCTTAAACTAAATCAAGATTAAAGCTCTCTTGTCTACGTATGCGCTTTTTAACTCTCTATCTTTTGCATAAAAACATGATTGTGTCTTAACTTTTTCACTCCTTTTAATTTTTCTTTGCTCACTTTTCACGTTCTTTTCTTTCTTTTCACTCATTAGCTTCTTCTCTCTTGCACATCCCACTTTCTTTTCCTCACTTGTGCAGTCACTCACCATTGGGCCTTTTAATTTTATTATTTTCTTGGTCTCTTTTCTCTCTTCTTTCTTTTTGACCTCACTACCCGAATCCCTGCTTGATGATTGTTGAATTTTCAATTGTTCAAGATATGTTCCTTTTGGTGATAAAGGAGCAGGGTAACTTTCCGCCCATTATACATAAAAGAATACCTATTCATATACCCATCATGCATAACACGCCTATCAAATTGCCATGGTCTACCTAATAATATATGACCAGCTTGCATAGGCACGACATCTCACACAAGTTCATCCGTATATCTACCAATAGAGAATGCAATAACTACTTGTTTAGTAACTTTAACTTCACCACTTTCACTCAACCATTATAGTTTATATGGATTAGGGTGTTTATCACATTTCAACCCCAACTTCTCTACCAAAGTATTACTAGCCACATTAATGTCACTACTCCCATCTATAATCATGCTACAAGCTTTCCCACCTACTAAGCATCTCACGTGAAGTATGTTCTAACTTTCTTCTAAGCTATCTTCCTTCACGTTCAAGTTCAATGCATATCTAGAAACTAAAGATTCACCATTCACAGCATACTCAACAATCTCATCAACATCATAAAAATCTTCTAAAGGTGGCATACTTAAATTACTACCATCAGACTCATTACCATCATCAGACTCAGAAATAATTTCACTACCCTTAATAAACATAGTCTTACTATTAGGAAAATCAGATGCATAATGACCATGCCCTTAACATTTAAAGCACTTAATATCCCTATGTTTAAAAGGTTTAGAGGATGAATCAATCGTACATTTTTGAACTGAAATACTCCTCTCCTTGCCTTTGTTTAACTCGTCACCTTTCTCCTTGAAATCCACATAGTGCTCCCTCTTCTTATCTTCATTTTTGCTCCATTTTGGATTCCATTTGCTGTTGGAATTTGAGAAAGACTTAGCTACCCTTCTTTGCTTTTGTTGTCTCTCCACCTTCATGGCAATGTTCACTAAGTCCTCAATCTCCATATAATGTTGCAATTCAACCACATCAGCAATTTCCCTATTCAATCCACCCATGAACCAAGCCATTATCACCTCTTCCTCCTCTTCTATTTTAGCTTTAATCAATAGTATCTCCATCTCTTTGTGATAATCTTCTACTGATCTAGTTCCTTGTGTGAGTCTACATAATTGCTGGTGCAACTCTCTATAATAATAACGTGGTACAAACCTCTTCTTCATCACACTTTTCATCTCTCCCCAAGTGGAAATAGGTGGTTCCTTATTCCTCCTCCTATTTTTATCAATTCATCCCACCAAACTAATGCATAATCAGAGATTCCACTACTACTAATCTCACTTTCTTATCTTCAGAATAGTTATGACAAGCAAAAATCAAAATAGTTAGGAATGCAATGAAAATACCTAAGAAAGAAGATGAACACAAATCTAGAAGCAAGTGTACTAAAAAGAATGAAGGCAAAATGGGCACACAAGAGGAAAAGGTGTATGATGCCTAAAAAAAATACATAATTTAAATGAACAAGAATCAATTTGTTAATTATGGTGTAAATGGAAACAAAAAGAAACAATAAGAGATTAAAAAATAGACACTTAGAATGAAAGAAAATGACAAAACTAATGCATAAATGCAGGAATTGAAATTTCCCTAGTGGAAAAATCAACTTGAATGCAAAGATGTAAAGACACCAAACAAAATAGGAAACTAGCAAACGAAAATCCTATAATCACGCCAACCCCAAAGATTTTTTTTTTTGCAACCAAATATTTTTTCATTTTTTCGTTTTTTTTATTTTTTTTAACTGTAGAAATGTTTTCTTCTTGTCTAGCTACTGATTGTTTTTCCGTTTTTCACTTTTTTTTACTATAGCAACGTTTTCTTCTTATCTAGCTACTTTTTTTTCGTTTTTCCTTAAAAAACACAATAATAAGATGAACCCTAATTTCGAGTTCTAGTGGAAAATAATAGTAATAACACAAATACAAGATAAATAAGAATTTATCCTAATCCAAGCTCTGATACCAAATGATGCAGAACCCCAAGGCTAAAGAACCCGAAACCTGTTAAACACACACGTTGGATAGAACATGAACAAAACAAAATCCCCAACCCTAATGTACCCACAATCAATTATTTGAAAGGAAACACATATAATAAGGTTGATTTAAAAACAAGAATAGAAATTCGTCACAAGTATTTACCTTGATAAGAACTATATTCTTGTTGCAATAGAAAAAGACAAGAAATCCTCCCTTATAGAATTCGTTATTCAACTAATCTAATGTTAAACAATGTTTATTATGATGTATTTATACCTCTTGGAAAGAAAGAAACCCTAACTTGTAAAAGGCCTTTAAACATAGGTCTTTCACCAAATAACTAAAGCACAAACTAATATTTCTAAAATATAATCCATTAAACTTAAAAGTTTTAAACAAGCCCAAGACACAAGTAGTGGGTTGCCGAAAGTTATGCTTCTAACGTAAAATAATTAATTAAATAAGAAGGAAAGTCTTCTTGCTCATTTTGCCCAGTTTGATTAGTTATTTTGTCATTATCCTTCATTGTCTCTTGAGATTCCATGCCATCTACAATTCGGCCCATATAGGATTGAAGTGCTTCTTTAAACTTAAGTTTTTAGCTCTTGATTTTGTTATTGGTCCCTCCGGTATTACTAGCTCATCTTTGGCGTTATTTCGCGTACAAAGTCCCACGGTTATACTCACATCAGCTCATAAGAAAGATTTTTGCAAGAAAGGAAGCATTTATCATATGATTTTATTTTCTTTAGAGAATTAATCCGCTAGCAATAGAAGGAAATAATTCTAATTTGAAAGGTCATCATCAAAATCATTAAGTCTTGAGCTAACATGTTCGACACGGAATTGTTGTTCTATTAGTTATAGAAATACTTAAGGTATTGCAGTTATGGTCATTTATAGCTTTGCACAATGTCAAGAAATATAACAACTCTATTTGTTGACTTGAAGAGCTTGCTATACCTTTTTGGTGACCGTGAACAATGCCAAGCAAGCAACAAGTTCTGTTGGACACATAATTGTTATTCTATTTAAATACTTTAACTAATCCCCATTAAATTATTCAATGCCCATGTAATTTCCATCATTCAATAGACTGCATACAGAATGATAAGGAAATGAACCCAATACCATGAACAAGTGACCAGAGTCAAGTATTGTTTTCATATGCCTTATCTAATTCTCCAAATGGAAATGAGAGTTAGAATTTGCAAGCATTATAGAGCACAGATTAAATCACAATACAAGACATATTTTCAATTGATTAGGGGAAAAATACATATTTGGGTAGAAGTGTGAATCTAAATAGGAATAACAAATATATGTACAAGAATGCAAACACAAAACCAAGGGCTAAATGCCCAAATTTTGGCCAAACTTTTTGGGGTTTGATGAATTTAAGGCAAAATATTTTAACCTGCTCAATTAAGATCTAAATATTATCGAGTCGGTTCAATTTTAGGCTATTATAGACAGAAATTAGGTAGTGTCATACACGCGTCGTTTCTATATATAAAACGTCTGTGGAGAGGCCAGGTGGATTTTAGATGCCTTGTAAAAACCCACATGGATTTTCAAAAGAAAGAAAATCATTTAAATTTTTACTCATAACCCTAAATTAACTTTTAATCTCCAAATATGCTCCCTCTTTCTCTCAGAAACTTAGCAAAAGGGTTGTCCAATTTCACGTCTTGCCTCCTTCACGCATCATCACTACTGATCACTCCAATCCCTCTCACTGATCCGCCTTCTAGTCCTTCGGCATGAATGTTCTCTCCGGCAATCACCAAATACGTTCACATTTGATCTACTCTTTAATTTACACCCTTTTATTGAGATGATGTTTAAGGTTGCTCCCTGATAATTCAAATGTTTAAGTTTAATAGTCATGATTTCTTTCTATTGTATCATTCGAGCTGAAATCCTTATGTTTCATCTTCTTTACCTGGTAATTGGATGAACAATTCTTTCCATTGAAGAAGTTATAAATAAAACAAACGGTCTGGTGGCGGACCATGGCGACATGGTCAAGTGGTAAGGCTAGGGACTATAGTCCTTTTCTCCCAGTTCAACGAAAAATTTTCCTGATTTGATATTATTGATGTATAAGGAAGTATAGTAATATTGCCTCATCCTCTAATTTCATGTCTACCACAATTTACAAATAGTTTTCTTTCTTCTCTTCATAGATATGTCTTTCTAAGATATCCTATTAAGGATAGGTAATTAAGAAAAAAATTGTGTTGAACAATCAAGCAATGTCCTTTTATGAGTTTCAACATACCATTTTGACTCTTCCTTATCATTGACAACTTCCCTAGTTGATTTTACGGAGTAAAAGTGTTTTAAATGTTGACACCATTGTGCTTGATCAAACTAGTTGATTTGCATTATTACACAACCCTTTCCTGTTCTTAAAATCTATCCACACAAGTTTTCTTGGATAATTTAGACAACCTCAGCCTTGAGGCTGATGGTTTTATGAATAAATGGTTTTTAAAATACATAACACAAATTAAAGAGACTTGTACTTACTAATTCCAATACTTAATGAAGCACAAGCAGCCCTTCTTATTTATGGATGTTATAAGAAGTCTGGGAAATTATCTTCCTCTTTACCAAGTATGGCCTGTTTTAAGAATGAACTATTTGCCTGTAATCTTCATATTGGCATATGTTATTCTGGCCTTTCTCTTGATTGTTAGATTTAATGTTTTTTATTTTTACAAATAGTTTCATTTTTAGTATGAATATTTGAGATGGTATTAATAATTTCAATGACCTTTTTTTTCTTGAATAAGCTCGATGTTATTGATTAGTGATAAGGCTTTGATGAGTACATGAATTTAGTTCTGGATGATGCTGAGGAAGTTAGTGTAAAGAAGAAAACAATAAAGCCTTTAAGTAATTAATCAACTTCTTATAATTTTATCTTCCTTGTGCACAATGTGCCCTTTAATTCTATTATCCAATTTTTGTTTTGTTGTTGTATGCTTTCTGGTTGTTGATTTTATGAGTTTAGAGGTTTGGAGAGCATATTGGTGTTACTTATGTGGATAGTAAGTAGTAACTTAGTACATGAGCCCTTATATTTTTACTCCTTTTATTCCTTTTAACTTCATAGTAAAACCATATGTTTGCAATGAATTAGTTGCTTGATGTATTTATTATGAATATGTTATGCATCATGTGATGCTTGAATTTCTCACTTTGACTTTAGGTTTTGCATTAACACTATGCCCTAGTATATTTTTATATTACACTATGACTAGTATATTTTCGCATTAACATTATGACTAGTATTTTTTTGTATTAACAGTATGCCTTAGTATTTCTTCAATATCTAAATTTGTATATTACACATTATTGTTGTTTCGTTTAAAAGTGGGCTAGCAGCAATTGGTTCATTCATTAGGGTCATTATAGTTTGGCATAATGGCATTTGATGAGGTCATTCTAAGGTTTCACCATGCAAGATCTTTGGTTAATGTGGGTAATAATCTTAGGTATGAGGGTGGTTTTGTGGATGAAATAGAATTTGATCCTAACTTACTTAGCTACTTTGAACTAGTTGATTGGGTATAACAATATGAACAAGATTTTTTATTTTAGGCCTAGTTTTCAACTGTCTAATGGTTTGAGGATTGTAGAAGATGATGCTAATGTATTGGATGTGGTTAGTGAGATGATGCTTACTGGTGCTATTGATATTTATATTGAACATGGTGTATATACACCTATTGAAATGATTAAGGATAAAACTAATGAGCTTAATGTAGGGTTTGGAGGTAATGTTGATAATACTAAAGAAAATGTAGAGAATGTAGAAAATTTAGATGATGTCTTAAATGTTGATGATGGAGTTGCTAGAGATGATGCAAATATAGAGGATAACGGAGATGAATGTGTTGATGATGTAGATGATGGAGATAAGGAATATAATATAAGTGAAGGAGCTAAGTTTGTGGATGTAAATAGGGATGGTTAGCCGAAGAGGATTTAGAGGAAGGAGATGAAGATGATGGAGACCATAAAGATGATGCAGGTGATGAAAATGAGGTAGTCTTTTTTTAATATTATGACAGTGATGACTATGGGGAACTTGTTACTGATATAGATGATATGGTAAGCTTGCAATTTGTTTGTTGTCCACCAAAACAAAGAGGATCGCCATGTTTACCAAAAATAAGCCCAAATTTGTGCAAGGTAAATGTAGGACAGAGAACTGCCCTTGGTATATATATAGAGCATTTGATAGGAAGCTATAGTCTTTTCAAGTTAGGAAATTTAGGGATACTCATGATTGTAATAGGGCTTATATAAATCCTAGGATGAATACCAGCATCTTATCTGACTTATTGATGGATAAGTTTAAAAGGGAGCCATTTTTTAAAAATGATGATATTAGATTTTATGTTAATGATTGTTTTCGTGTTGAAGTATCCATGAGTATGTTGAGAAGAGAAAAGAAAAAATATTAAATAGTGTTGTGATCAACATTGAAGAGGAGTTTGGGAACCTTTGGTTTTATGCTGAAGTCATTAGGCAGACCAACCCAGGTAGTACAGTTAAAATGACATTATTTCGTCCAATTCTAACATCCCTAATTGTTTTTAAAAGAATGTACATATGTTTAAAAGCTCTTAAACAAAGGTTTAGGCATAGGTGCAGGCATTATCTTGGCCTAGATGGATGTTGGCTTAAGACCATAACTAAGGGCGAACTTCTATATGCTGTGGGAAGAGATAGAAACAATCAAATGTTTCCTTGCTTAGGCTATGGTTGAAGATGAAACTACTATCACTTGGAAGTGGTTTATTGAAAGATTGCCAAAAGATTTACCTCACTTGGGCACTAGAATTGGTTAGACTATAATGACGAATCAACAAAAGGTAAAAGTTTCACATCAAATTGCTTTTACTTTTATTTTTCTACTACTATAATTATGATGAAATAAACTGAAATGTTTATGATTTTGCCTACTGAAATGGTTATGGTTTCCCTTGCAGGGACTTGATAAAGTAATTGCAGGTTTGTGTCTGAATGTTGAGTACAGATTTTGTGCTCGACATGTTTATGTGAATTGGCAAGGAAGAGGATATAAAGGGAAAGAGATGAAGGACTGCTTTTGGAAAATTGGAAAATCCTATATAGTAAGGGAATTTAAAGAAAATCTAGAAAAGCTAAGAGCCAAGAAGGAAAGGGCAGTAGAAGATATTGAGAGCTATGCAACAGTTCAGCAATGGTGCAGGGCACTTAAGAAGGAAGATTCTATAATTGAGTTGGTTGACAACAACTTATGTTGTTGAGCCTGGGTCTCGTTACTTATCCCAAGACAACAATTTGGGGCAATCGGGTAAAGATCATGCGTGAGGAAAGTTGAAACTTTCAATTTGTAACGAGAATTCCGCCGGCAGAAATGGTGGGTTCGCCGCAGCAAAGTAGTGGTTTGCTGCGGCGAAACTATGGTAATATTTTCAAAGACCTTTCGGGAGAAGTTCGTCACAGCGAAGTCTTAAGGTTCAGTGAACGAACCCTTCAGGACAAATGCATTGCGGCGAAAGTCTAGTTTTGCCGTGACGAAGTCTCCAGTTCAAACCTAAGAATCTTTTGGGAAAAATGCGTTACGGTGAAGTTACCAAAATCAAATAAAAACACCCTTCAAAAAAGGTTCGCCGTGGCCAAAGTCTAGCTTCGTCGCGGCAAAACCTTCAATTCACAACCCAGAACCCAACAATCCAACTTTACCATACACTTCTATTTCCAACAACAACAATTACAACTCGACAAAAATGAACATGAACATGAACATATGCAAAGGAACTTTTTCAATTCATAATGTCATTACTAAAACGAAATCAAGTTTAAGCGTAGCTTTAGTTACATGTCAACAACCACATCAATAACTTAATACAAAATACAAAATTGATGCCCATGTTTGATATGCTTATAAAGCTACCCAAAAATAGTTGAACTAACTTAGTTACTAAATGTAGCTATCTTAGAGTTGCCAAAGTCTTTGCAAGGATCAACAATCTTCTTGTTCTGCACCTGCGGAGAAAATAATAGGTTGAGCTACAAAGCTCAGTAGCTAATATATTTATAGCCATTAGCAACAAACCATACAATTAAGCATATATGTACATATATCTCTACATCCATACCTCAATCTAATCTAGCAACTCAATCATCAACAGCTCAAACTCAAACACTCATAGTTAAGGAAGTCATCACCTAACACATAACATGTATATTTAATATCAAACATAACACTCAATTATGCATTATACTTGACAAATCAAAGATGAAATGCACAAACAAATGGTTTGAGAGTCCCATAGGTCAAAATAGAGAAATCGAAGTTTACACCATGAACTAAATGAGTCCGTTCTTAGGATCCCATATGCCACAAGCAGGCAGCTGGGAGAAGGCTTAAGTCAACATGCATATGACGAACGAAATGATTTCTTTCTTGCCCAAACACAAGCAAATTCTAATACTCAATTCGTTTCATTGCATGCTCATATTTTCATGCTTCTTATGCTTTTTCTCTTTGATTATCAAAATGTCATAGCATCTTTCAAGGCATGATATGATAATACATTATAATGCATTTTCCCACATTCACAACAAGTCAAATTCAAGCAATTAAGCATACACACACACAAGTAAGCAATTTGCCCATCACAACAATAGCTATAAACATATTACCCACCTAAATTGCTTGGAAATTCAAGTTCAATTGTGCCCTTCTTCTTGCTCTTGGATAGGATTTTCTTAGTTTCCTAAAACAAACCAATTTCTCATTCAACCTAACATTTAAATGGAAAACTCATAAAGCTTCAATAATAAAAAATGATAAAATTGAGCTTAGACTATTCTTACCCATAATTTATCTAGGTAAAAAAAAACCTAGTTTAGAAATCCATGAAAAATCAAATGGGTTTCTCTTCTTTCTCCCTTCATTCTCAACACAAACCCATTTCTCTACTTCTTTTTCTACCAAAGCAAGAAGAAAGATGAAGCTTACCTTAAACTTAGCCAAATCTGCTTCCTTTCTCTTCCTCCACGATTTTCTCTCTTCTTTCCCTAGCTTCCACTATTTTCTTCTTCTTTTCTCTTCTTTCCCACATTTTTCTGTTCTCTTCTTTCTTCTCACGATTTTTTCTTCCCTCTCTACTTATTCAAGACCCCATTGTGGTCTTGTCCTTCCAATTTTACCCCTCCTCATTTAACATAATGTCTACTAGCTCCTTTAGCCTATTAAACACCATATTAAGCCTATTACACACTAACTTAGTTCTAACACTTCTATTCAAACATTCTAATTTCCATTCATGCTCACTAAATTAATGGACTAAATTCTAAAAATAAATAAAAAATTAATTAATTAAAAAATTTAGGGTCTAACATATGTGAGACATTCAATAAGACTTTACTTTATGCAAGAAAATTGTCAGTTTTAGGGTTGTTTGAGCACATTAAAAGAGAAATGATGAAAAGAATTGTGAGAAAAGGAAAAGAGGTTGCCAAGAGGAAAGGAAATTTGAGGCTAAAAACATGGGAAGCTATTGATAAGAGTGCCAATATGTCAAAGCATATGGGAAGACTATTCAACCATATTCTTGGCCCCAAAATTCCTTTCCACTTGGTAGCCTCTTTTCTTTTTCTCAAAATTCTTTTCATCATTTCTCTTCTAATGTGCTCAAAAAACCCTAAAACTGGCAATTTTTTGCCTCAAGTAGAGTCTTATTGATTGTCTTATATAAGTTGTTGTCAACCAACTCAATCATAGAATCTTTCCTCTGGAATCTTACACGTTTACTAAATTGGTGCATAGCTCTCAATATCTTCTACTGCCTTTTCTTTCTTAGCTCTTATCTTTTTCATATTTTCTTTAAATTACCTAACTATACAGAATTTTGCAATTTTCCAAAAGTGGCCCTTCATTGCTTCCCCTCTATGTCCTCTTCCTTGTCAATTCATATAAACATGTCGAGCGCAAAATCTATGCTCAGCATTCAGACATAAATCTGCAATTACTATATCAAGTCCCTGCAAGGAAAACCATAACTATTTCAATAGGCAAAATCATAAACATTTCAATTTATTTCATCACAGTTATAGTAGGCACATAAATAGTAGAAAAATAAAATTAAAAACAATTTGATGTGAAACTTTTATCTTTTGTTAGTCCGTCATTATAGTCCAACCAATTCTAGTGTCCAATTGAGGTAAATCTTCTTGTAGTCTTTCAATGAATCACTTCCAGGTGACAGTAGTCTCATCTTCAACCATAGCCCAACTAATAGGAAACATTTGATTGTTTCCATCTCTTCCCACAACACATAGAAATTTACCCTTAGTTATGGTCCTAAGCCAACATCTATCTAGGCCAAGATAATGCCTGCACCCATGCCTGAACCTATGTTTAAAAACTTCTAAACATATGTACATTCTTTCAAAAAACAGGCGGGGATTTTAGAATTGAACAAGACGTCATTTTAACTGTGATACTTGGGTTGGTTTGCCTAATGACTTCAGCATAAGACCAAAGGTTCCTAAGCTCCTCTTCAATGTTGATCACAATATTGTCTAATATTTTGTCTTTGCTCTTCTCACCATACTCATAAATACTTCAACACCAAAACAATCCTTAATATAAAATCTGAAATCATCATCCTTCAGAAATGGATCCCTTTTAAACTTATCCATCAACAAGTCAGATAAGATGTTGGTATTCATCATAGGATTTATATAAACCCTATTGCAGTCATGAGTCTTCTTAAATTTTCTAACTTTAAAAGACTACAGGTTCTTATCAAATACTCCAATATATACCAAGATCAGTTCTCTGTCTTACATTTACCTTGCACAAATTTGGGCTTATTTTTGGTAAACTTGACAACCCTCTTTGTTTTGACGGAAAACAAACTAACTGCACGCTTAAATTTTAAATGATTAAGAAAAATAATCCTTAAATCAACGTAAGGCTCAGTAAAATTTTCATCATAAACAGGGTATATTCTTTTTATCCTAGTCGCATCATCTATCGTATCATTTATATCACTAATAGGTTCCCCATAGTCGTCAATGTCATAATATTAAAAAAACTATATATTCATATGCATCATCTGAATAAAAGGGTGTAATTAATGAGTAGATCAAATGTAAACGTACTTGGCAATTGCTGGAGAGAACATTCATACCAAAAGACTAGAAAGTGGATCAGCGAGAGGGTTTGGAGTAATCGACAGTGATGATGCATGAAGGAGGTAAGACACAAGATTGGACAACCCTTTTGTTAAGTTTCCGAGAGAAAGAGGGTGAATATTTGGAGATTAAAAGTTAATTTAGGGTTTTGAGTACAAATTTAAATGATTTCCTTTTTTTAATCCACGTGGTTTTTTACATGACATCTAACATCCACCTAGCCTCTCCAAACAGACGTTTTATATATAGAAATGACGCGTGTACGACAATGACAAAATTTTGTCCAAAATAACTAACATTAAGCAAACTCGATAACGTTTAGACCTTAATTGAGCAAGTTAAAATGTTTTGCCCTAAATTTATCAAACCTAAAAGATTCTTGCCAAAATTTGGGCATCTTGGGACCCTGCCATAAATATACACATATATTTACAAAATGGAAAAAAAATTGTGGAGCACGATGTAAAAGAGTTTAAAGTCTACGGAAGAAATAAAAGAAAAAAAATTAGTCAATCACAAGCCTAAATTTGGTATAATGGACAATAGAAATTGAGTTAATAGGAAAGACAATAGGGACTAAAATTTAGAATATGTTAAGATTTCTTATTAGATAAGAAGTAGTAGTAAGTTAGATATTTAATTTCATTATAGCTATGATCTCCTAGTTGTATATGACTTGTAGAATTTCTATTATAAAATGATTTAAATAAGAACCCTTTTCTATTAGAATAAGGGTTCTAAGGACTCTGTGTGTGTGTTCATCTCTTCATCAATAATAAATTGAAAATTTTCTACAAACTTGAGTTTTCAACTAGAATGTGTGATGTTTTTTCTAAGAGTGATTTTTAAGCCCTAGGAGTGATTCCTCGTTTCCTACCTTTTATTTGTTTTTCTCAGCATTCCTAGCCAAAATCCAACGTAATTTATAGCCTAATATAAGTTATATTTCCTAATTTTGTGCTTTTTAATTACTAGTTAATAATTCTTTTATTTTTTCCTACATCTATTTGGCATAAGAGCTTTGGTTTACGATGGCGACATGTAGCAGAAAGGCATATCGAGGAATATTAAGTGACTAAAAGTGAGATCAAATATTTCTAAAAGTTATAAAAAGATTGAACATTAATGACCCTCGATCCCAAGGTTCTCCAAGAACTAGTCCAGAAAATAATATCAAACAACAAACTTCACTTAACGGTGAGGGTGAGGGTGAAGAAAGTGAAATCTAAGATGAAAAGGTTGACACTAATCAATAGTGAATAGGGGTTAGGAAATCAATGAGTACCGAGAGATCTAAGACGAAGAAACCAATTAGCAGCACATCGATGACATCTTGTGTTGAAGCCTCTTATTTTGCAAGAAAGATAGATCCACACTTGTTCTTATACTGAACAACAATAATGGAAGATTTCTTTAACTAGTACCACATGTCTAAATATTGAAAAGTTTGATTCGCAAAGATGGAGCTAGTTGAACACGCTAAAATTTAGTGGAGATCAGTAGAGGATAGACTTCGAAAAATAAGTTAGCCACCAATTGTTGATTAGGAAGAGATGAAGTTTAAGTTATTAGAAAAATATTTACCATTTCATTATTAGGAAGATCTCCAAGATCAACTCATAACCCTTAAATAAGGGATTATGTCTGTAAAATATTTGATGAACTTTCTATCTAATGTGAAGGGATGGAGTCAGAATGACAACTTATATCTCACTACAAAAATGGTTTAAGGGCAGAAATTCAAAAGGAGCTAATAATGCAAAGTATTTATAGCATTGAAAATGTATATCACTTGGCTTTAAGACCAAAACAAAACATAGGAGAACAAGTAACTAAAAAAGTTTCAAAGTCAAGTTAGGGAATTCGACATAAAAAGAACTACAATAGTACAAAAATTTATACCAACACCTAATGCATCAAAATTTGCACCACAAAACAACTACAAAACTTCTCAATGAGTTGAATTTAAAGGAAAAGTCATAGTTGAAACTGGGATGAAAGGAGGCAACAATGACAAGAAGTGCTTCCAATGTAATGGGAGGGCCTACTTTGCTTATGAATGTCCTAATAAAGGTTTGCATATGATGGGAGAAGAAAAAGAGGAAGAATCTGATAAGTACAAGAACAAAGTTGGAGAGGAGTTGGAAAGAGACTTCAGTGATGAACTAACTAATCCTACAAATCTTAATGTAGTGAAATGCATACTTACAACCCTTAAAGTCGAAGAACAAGAAAAATGACTTTGTACTGCTATTTTTTTTTACTCAAGTTTGATGCAGAGATAAAATATACAAGCTTATCATTGGTGAAGAAGAAGTATAAATGTGATATCGAACTATATGATGAAGCAACTGAAGTTACTCACAGAGAAACATCCAAATCCCTACAAAGTTGCTTGAATAGATGATAGTATTATACCTGTAACATCCCGTTACCCATGTTGAAGCTAGAATAGTAAATATGAGAGATTATTGAGAAATTAGAAAGTGCATTACATGCTCATGTATAATAAGGCATACACATACACGTGAATATTGAACTTATGCACATTAAAACAATTGTACATACATTCATTGACATATTCCAGGTATAATTGTTTATAAATGTGATTATATTGAGAATTGTGGTTTTTATATGTTGAAAACTAATTTGGAGAGTGTATTTAGTGATTTAGAATTTTTGGTAAATTTTAGAAAAAATTTTCAATTTTGGGTAATTTTTGGACTAGGAAAAATGTCAAGTGGCAAGACAAATGATAAATGGCAGTAGAATTAAATGTCAAATGGAAATGGAAATTTTGATAAATAACTTTGGGATTTATTGACAGGTTAATTAAAATTGGGAGGCAATTGGAGTAAAAATTGGATTTGATTAGACTAGTTAAATGAAAGACAC
Source organism: Erythroxylum guanchezii (assembly GCA_025629825.1). NCBI lineage: Eukaryota > Viridiplantae > Streptophyta > Magnoliopsida > Malpighiales > Erythroxylaceae > Erythroxylum > Erythroxylum guanchezii. The sequence goes on from JAOTAX010000002.1 coordinate 29,234,637, forward strand.
TAGTTTAAAGTTATAAGAATTGGACATGTGGCAAGTGCCAAGCCATGTCTTAAGATCACTATTCTTTTAATTTTGAAGACCCTCCTTGTTTTGTCTCTCACGATGCTTTTAATTTAAAAGACCATTAGGTGTTTTGTTCTTGTTCTCCTTCGTGGCTTCTCTTCTTCTTCTTGATTTTAACTCATCAAACCTCCACCAACGTTGAACCTCTCATTTATCAATTTCTACTTCTATCTTATTGTCTCTTCCATTTGTCACTAAAAACCTATCTTTACCACCTTTAAAAGATGAAGATCGTGTGGTGCTTGGGAGCTAGGGCTAAGTGTTATTTTTGAAGATTTGGAGCTAAATCAAGTAAGTAGCTTGTTAGTCTTTATGGGTAATGTTAAATGAAGCATTTATGATGATAGTTACAGATTAAATGACATAAAATGGTATTTTGTGTATGATGAACGTGAGTGATGAAAAGTTTAAGTAAATGTCTTGGTTTTGGATATGTATGATGAGTAATAATTCATATATTGTTATAGATATGTTTTTGAGGTAGAATGATCATCCTAATGGTGTTAGGATGAGTGCAAAAAATTGTTGATGAATGGTATATGCACATGTTCTGTTTTTGAGTTAATGATCAAATCTAGATCATGATTTATTTATGAATGATATTGAGTTGAAATTGAGTTGAGAATGAAGAGTAAATGAAGTCGAAAAAGTGATCTTGTACAAGTTGTGTTAGGTGTAAAATCTGGAAAATTGGAAGATGAGTGCTGGAAAATGTAGCAGTAACATGTTCACTGATTATGTTTCTGTGTTTTTGCCATAACTTGTTCTATAGTTATCCGAATAAGATGATTTTTGATTTGGACTAAATTACCGACATAAGGCTACATTTTTCATAAAGACATCAAATTTAAATTCTGTCCTTAAAAGTCTCAAAATTAGACATGAGATTAAGAACTGGGTGTAGCAAATTGGTGGATAAATGTATATGTTTATGTTCTGTTTTGAGAGTATGAGAATGTGTTCTATTTTGAGTGTTTATAATCAAGTATGGAATATGAATTGTGTATGGATGATGTTGAGCTGAAATTAAGGTATACTTCAAGAAGTTATCAACTTGAAATGATAGAATTTTGGCAATGTAGTGTGTTGGAGTATGTTATATGGAGTGTTTTTACTGAACATGCATTTATATTTGGGCCATACCTTGATCTGTGAATATTCAAATTGGATGGATTTTGATCTAGATGAAACTAGAGACATACGACTACAATTTTTGAGAAGAAATTGAATTTGAATTCTGTCATTAAGGGTCTTGAAATTTAGCTTGAAGTTCAGTTTTGGCTTAGGCTGCAACACTACCCATGACAGAAATCATATCCTGTTGTTATCGAATAAATTGTATTGATGTAGGTAGAATCAGACAAAGTTGTCTTCATAAAAGTTGTAGCTTATTCTCTTAGTTTTCAATTGGTATAAAGTTTATAATTTTTGGATATTGTAAATGAGAGATATGAGTTGTACATCTTTGAGTGCATGATCATGTACTAGCCAAAATTTTGAACATGCTCAATCCGAAGTATTTGGAGTATAACTTTCAAAATACTGAACCAAATTGAATGATCTTGATGTCATTAAAAACTTAAGAGATATGAGAACAATTTTATAGAAGAAAGTATTGTCAAATTACATAATTTTCATTGTCAGGTTGATCATGTACAATAGACTCGAAGGTATGTTTCAGGAAAAATCTGAATTGATAAAATGAGTTATGAATTTTGATTTTAATGGTTTTATTGAGCTATAAACCACAAGTATAAATGATAATTATGTGAGTTTGTAAATATGAATGTTTACATGATGAGAATAATAGAGCGATATCCGGGATTGTCATGAACATGCATTGTGCATATTTCATATACATACATGTGCATTAACAAACACTTATAATTATGCAAAAGTATGATATTTGTATATTGCTTGATATAGAGGAGCAATTGGAATGTCAACATCTAGGCATTGCCAAAACTTCAAGGCAATTGTTGGATCCCGTTACCGGAACCCAACTTTCAACCAAACTTAACTTGCTCTGATACCACAGATGTTGGTTCCCGTTTCCGGAACCCAACCTACCGATCAACGAATCATATCTTAACTAATATCGCTTCATTTTTTTTTTCGCATCATTCAAAGTTATTTCAATTTCCGATTGAAATCATTCACACTTGAACTCAAATTCACTTGATTCTTAAACATACTCATTTCGTCAATAATCAATCGTATCTCATACACTTCAATAAAATCAAATTCCTAACTTTGCCGTAACCTGATTTTATCAAAAATCGGGCAGCATAACGGCTAAACTGTGCAAACCCAAAAATCTACAAAGGGGTTTAAAATACACTTCTATATTTCTCACACAATAACCAGAATCATCGGACCTCCCGTCCGGAAGCCAAAA
>JAOTAX010000002.1:29255775-29282381 GCA_025629825.1 Erythroxylum guanchezii
AAGCTAGATTTTGGAGTAGGGCTCTCCTAAAAGTCCTTATAAATATATATATATATATATATATATATATATATATATATATATATAGTGTGTGTGTGTGTGGCAAATTGCAATAGCTAGAGTTTACTTTCAACTATATCATACGTGAGCATGGGAAAGGAGATCAATATTATGTCATTGATATTAACTACTTTCTAGGCATGTAAAATTGTAATTCCCCTGAGACCAACTTTTCCTCATTGCAAAACCTCGTAGGTTTATGTTGTATCATTTTTTACAGGGCCCTAATTATTGCTTCCTTTAACTTGTGTAGTTTAACTTGAGCCTGGTACACAGCCAATTTTCTGATTTCCTCAAGTAGTCAAGTTTCATTCTTTTTCCTTTACACTTATATTCTATTAAGGATTGTGCTCCAAAGAGCTACACACGCTACAGGGAAACATCAAAAAAGAAGGAATCCATATAAACCTCAAGGTTAGTTTCTATGGTACTTGGTTACAAGCAGAGGACAGTTACCGCTTGTTTATAATTATAAGGTGGTTTTATCTTTTTTAACTGTACGATTGCTTCTCAGGGAATTGCTATTGGGAATGGCCTAACTAATCCAACCATCCAGTTTGAAACATTCCCTGATTATGACAATATCAAGACTTTGGTTCTGGATTGTGTAAAGTAAGCAAATTCATGTGGTAATTTCTAAAATCTGGTTTTATATTACTGTTGGATGCTGTTGAATAAGTCAGTCAGACAGTCATATGCTTGAAAACAATATTGTCCGATTAGAAGTAGTCATGAATTACTCCAACCTTGTATTCTGCCTCTCAGATTCTAAAGGCGACGATGATGTTTACTTGTCTGCTTACTCCAGTTGCATAAATATTTTCAACTCCATCGTAAAGATTGCTGGAAAAGGAAGAAAGAAACCTGAAACTAATTCTTAAAACAATCAAATTTCGTCTAGTTCAATCGATTGATGACGAGAATTCTCCATTGTTTTAAATCTGCAGTACGATGATATCAGAAAGACCTGTCAAGGCCAGCTGTGTTACAACTTCTCGCGAGCTGATAGTTTTCTAAACCAAGATATAGTTAAGAAGGCTCTTGGAGTAGGAAACATTGGTTGGGTTGCTTGCAGCGTTGCAGTTTATCAAGCCTTGCAAGCGGATTGGATGAAAAATTATCAACCGAAAGCTGCATTACACATGCTGAAGACATGGATGCACGGCAAGCTGAGCTAGTCAATCACTAAACACCCATTTATTGTCTTTTTTGCTGATAAACCAATAGATGTATTGCTATAGCCGCATTTCATCTTCATTAGCAAATAAGTGTATTATGACATGATTATGAATTGCAATGAGTGTATTTTGATATTAATTAGTGTATTATGATATGTTTGCGAATTGCAATTAAATAATACATTATCTGCAGGTATGAAATTCTTGTGATACATGAATAATTATTAAAATTAATAATATATTAAAAAATTGAAGAATTATTAAATAAATAAAATTTATAAACAATATTGAATAATTATTACACAAATAAGATTAAAAATTTGTATTTTAAAAATATTTATTAAAATTAAAAAATTATTATATTAATATGATTTTCAAAAAAATCAATATAATTGTCCCTATAATGATAATTAACCACCAACCACTCACTTTTCATTCCTTACCTATTAACCTCTTCCCAAACTTTTTAACCAAACGCCTCTTAAGTGTCGATCTAATTTTAGAATAACTTTTGGATTTTTTAAATTTTGGGTTTAAACTCAAAATAAATTTTTTTGGGCTCAACATGCAGTTTTAAACTTGAAAGTTACGTATAAAACATGTAAAATAGTGTTACTTTTAATTTTAAAAAAATTAAATAATAAAATTTTAATTTGCTTTGATCAAACTGCGAGCTCAGCCTCAAACACCAAATTCTTATCCAAGCCCAAGCTAAAAAGCCTTATTCAGCTCATTATCATCCTGATTCGGTATTAATAAAATAATTAGATATGATTTTAAATATTTTTTAAATTTATAATAATTCAAATTAAAAATATATTAAAATTTAAAAAATTTCAGTACTTAATTTCAATTTAATTATTAATATTTCAAATTTAGTATAATTCATTTCAAAATATTACTTTTATTAATGTGCGGCTTCTATTTAATATTTTTTGTACATGTCATATTAACAAAAACAACAATTTGACTTGATTTGTATAAATTTTAAAAACAATAGTTAATAAATTAAAAATTATAAAAATTTTGACCTAAAGTCATCTTAAAAAATTAGAGGTTATTTAGTTTATTATCTTTAATTAAAAAGTGTATTAAATTTTATATAATATTATTAATTAAAAATATATTTATATTTACAATTTAATATTTCAATTCTTCTAATTTATAGTATTTTATATTTTGATATTTATTTCTCCATTAATTAATATAAACTAAATTTTATTTAAATTCTTTTATATCGATCTGTGCTTACTATTTAAGTAAAATCTTTATACTTATTATAATTAACATGAAATCCTTGCTTTTTTCTCAAAACTAATATCGGAATTCTTGCATTTTTCTACTAAAGAGAAAGGACATAACCGCATCAAAAATTAAATATACGATTGCATGATAATGATATGCTGAAATATTATATTAGAAGCCTGCAGCGTACAAAGAATGAATGATTTAGGCTGGAAAAATAAATAAGGAAGAAGAGCAAAACCGATCTCGGCAGGATCAGATGGACACGTCACACCACTCGTCCCAACCCACGTGATGAATGCTTGTTCTCACGGGTCGGTCATTTGACTCATTTTGGATTGTTGTCGTATGTTGATAAGTTGGGCCTCTGTGGATTTTTTGTCTCTGTGTTTTAACGAACAAAGGGCAATTTTTTTAACTTTGGGTTTCAGAGTTAACCAAATGATTGCAGCAGATGTGTCCTAATCAATGTTATGAATATCGTATTGGGTTTGGTACCGGATTGAACTCTGGAATGGAACTGTATCGATATCGGTGGATACCGGGTACCGTTTCGGAATATTTTTTAAATTTATAAAATAGTCCTTAAATTTTTTAAAAATTGCAAAATAGTACATATTGATATATTATACAATTATTCATATACATATATTCATAACACAATTTTACAACATATTCACAGTTTGACAATAAACATTCAATACATTACTTCTTTAAACTCAAATAAATTTTTACAATTTTACAAAATTCTATTATCAATTCTATAATTTCACATTGAATTATTAATTTTATATTTAATTATTAATTTCATATTTGATTATTATTTTTACATTTAAGTTTAAATGTTAATTATCAACTTTCAATTTTAAGTTTTAACAATCTTTGCATAATACATAATTAATTACATACTAAGTTATTAACCCCATTTTACAATTCTATTTTCAACTCCAAATTTTCAATTCTAATTTATAATTCCATTTTACAATCTTTGCATAATTACAAATTCATAACAAAATCACATAAATTACTTACCTACGATATTCTTCACCTTCAATCTAACAATTTCAAATTATCAACTTCAAAAATTTCATTCCAAAATAATTCCAATTTCCAAACATTGAAAAATTCTATTCCACCAATTTTCAAACCAATCCTCATTCCAATTTTCAAAACAATTCTAAAACAAAACAATCAATAATTCAATATTCACTAATTAGTAATTAATCAATTCCAAAGGCCAAATCCTCAACAGTTTGAACTTCACATTTCCAACTCCGGAATTCAAAAATCCAAACTCCTCCGCAAGTCCACCACCCACCAACGCACCGACAACGCAAATTCAATCAATTTCCAATCCACAACACAAAACAATTTTTATTTACCATCAAAATCAAGATTTAACAGTCAACAACACACACCCAAAAAATCTTGTTAAATGTCGGGTCACTCGGGTATTCAGATCTCTGGTTGGGGCCGTTGGGGCGTCGGTGGCCGGTGAGGCGTTGGAGCTGTCTAGTCACGGTGGGGAGGCGGCACGTCTTCGGTGGACGAGAAGACGACGAGGAGGCGAGGAGCAGCTGAGGAGGAGGAGAAGATAGACGCTGAGCACAGAGACGACGACAAAGGAGACGAGAAGAGGAGGAGGCGGAGGAGCGGTGGCGACGGGCGACGGGCGGCGACAGGCGGCGATGAAGAGAGGGAGAGGTGAGTGAGAGAGAGTGTCGGCAGAGATGAGGGAGATAGAGAAACTGTCGGGGGGTTAGATTTTTTTAGGTTAAAGTTCCAATTTTTGCAAAATGGTCCCTGAATAATTAATTTTTTGCGGTATTGTCCGGAAAGTACCGAAATTTTTGGTACCGGCCGGTACTGACCGAAACCGGCCGGTACCGACCGGTATTTCTCACCAGAATGTTTTGACCAGTACCGGTACCGGTTTCCAACCGGTACCGGCCGGTACGATACGGTAAGCTAAACACTGCTTTTTATACGACGACTCCTTCGATTCTGAAAATCTTGAAAGATAAAATTGTTAAGTCCATTTATGCTAGACTTAATGAAAATCCATCTAGACCTTCAATATTTAGGACAATTTTTATGATTCAACCCGTATATTCTCATACGAAAGGTAAATTATATTTCTTAATATTACATGAGTCTTACCTTCCTCAAGGAATTCCGAAGGCAAAGGCTTTAAATCCAAGCATAGATCTTACCCTAATTTTGCTTATTAGTTATATTATCATTTCCAAACTTTTTGTTTGTCTCTATCGTCTTGCCATTATTCTAAGTTTTTGTGCTCCTTAATCTCAGTTGAGTTTGTTCTACTCTTTTCTTTCCCCTCTTTCATTTGTTCTTAGTTTAGTATTGAATCTTGTCAACTTTAACGGAACAATTGAATCTTTTCTCAGTTGACTTTAACAGATTTTCTTAACTTATTTACTTTTTAATTGGTTATTTGGTGAAAGAGTTCCTAAGTTAAAAATACTTGCTATTAGATTATTCAGTCAAATCACTTCAGGCTGAGAATGTAATTAGAGCATTTTTAACATGCCATGTGAATAAACAAAATCGTTTGAAATATTAAAATTTAAAAATTTAATAACCTTATTTACTTTACTTATAAGTTGAGAATGAAAAATAGGTATTTACTGATTAGATTTTATTTTCAATAAAATATGCTTTTTATTATTAGTTATATAATTTCTCTATTATGTACTCAAAGTGTTTATTAAAAAAAGAACATATGATCTAATTAACGTTCATTATATTGGTCAAGAAGAAGAAACCTCGTGTGACCTTCATTATGATAAATTTGAAAAGGGTAATTTATGAAGAAAATTTATTTGTCACGATGAATGAATTAAGAATACCTACTGATTGTTAGATAGTATCTTAATTTATATTATTTTAAAATTAAAAGTGTAATGTATTACAATAAAAATAATTTTATAAATAGTTGAAGAATTTGAAATTTTTTATGATCATGCGATACAATTTTCTTATAAACACTATTTGAATTTTGACTATTATTATTATAGTAGAATCACTTTAAGTTTGAATTACTAGAATTATTATTACTTGAGTATACGTTAATACATATTCATAAATTATAAAAATAAACGAAGATGCAATATATTGTTGCATCCTTGCTTATTTTTATAATTTGTCATCGTATGTTGCATCTTTGTTTATTTTTATAATTTATCAACGTATATTGCATCTTTGTTTATTTTTATAATTTATATTTCTTACATATTAGTTTTATTATAATTTAATATTGATTGTAACTTTGATACGTGCAGAACAAGCGAGCCTTCTGCTTCTCTTCAAAGTAAATCAAGTGACTTCGTCCCTCAGCCAAATCAGCTTTTAGCAGTTAATGCTCTCACGGGAAAGGCTTCCGGGGATGGCTCGGATCAGCAACTTTTGTTTATTTTTGGACAGGCCTTGAGTTGTTTGTTTTGTTTATACCTATAGAGAGGGCAACTGTTGTGCTGATTGAATAATCAATCACGCTTTTTAATTGGATCTTGGGATTCATTTTTTCTCGACACCTCCTTGAAGTTGTTCTACCATTTATATGGAAGATATTTGTGAGGTCTCCTTTTCACGAATGTGTCCTGTTTAGTTATTTTTTAGAGTTTTGCCCTCCTTTTTCATCAAAAAAAAAAAAAAAGCAGCTTCAATTTCTCACCTGCGAAGCCTTAGAGGAGGTACTACTGCAAGCATCCGGACGTAGCCAATTTTGGTACCTTGTCGTAAAAAATAGTCAATAAGAAATTTTTGATTAGGAAATGCAAGATATTCACTCCATTGGAGTTGGTAGGATGCTGTTTATAGACGGAGGAGCTGGTCAGACACTGAGGTTGCACCACTCCTAAAGCACCAGTTTATGTTACTGCAATTGCCACAATATCTTATATAGCCACGTCAGTTTAGGTGCTTGGTTCATGGATCTAGAAACACATCAATAGAAATGAGAAAGAAAATTTTCAGTTGATTATATAGTATTATTGCATGCTTCATATTCTCAAATATGTAAGAAATGAAATTCATTCATTCCTTTTTTTTAGTAAAATAGTATAATTAATTAAAATTAAATATATTATATTATATTAATCAAAAAAATATTCTAAATATAATTAATTAGAATATATTAAATATAATTAATTAGAATATACTAAAATTAACTAAATAGAATATAATTAAATATATATAATTAATTCAATACAATTAATTAGAATACATTAAAATTAAATATAATTAATTAGAATATATTAAATTTTGATTAAAAAATTAAAAAAATTTTATTTTTCCCTTTTTTAGCAAAACAATATAATTAATTAAATATCATTAATTAGAATTTATTAATATTAAATATAATTAATTAGAATATATTTTTTAAGATTTTCAACAAACCAATTACTATCAATAATGATAGTAATTATTTCTTCGTCCCAACCAACCATCATAATTATAATGATTATATTCATTATCATTCTTCACTGTATTGATTCTCGTTCTTATTACTTATTAATTGATTCTCGTTCTTATTACTTATTACCGTTATCTTATCTAAACCAACCTTACCCTAAAATTTGCCTTTGGTACTGGACCAATGACCACATCCTCTCAGACAATCTCATCAGTGGTGCTGGAAAACCAATTAGGGAATTTAAAATAGAATACAGCTCGTTTAGATAATTAAAACAATTTTGTTTGTAATGACACATTTTTATTAATGCGTAAAGAGATCAATCTACAGTGTTGATAACGAAGTTAATAGAAGTATAAAGGGGGCAGCCTATATCAGCATGTGGCCATGCGACCATGTGACCATTTAACACCATTCATAATAGAATTAATGGTGTGTAATAAATTAAAAATTTAATACTTTTTTACAAATTAAGTAAACTTATTGAATTAAAATATAATTTATTGATTAATTTCGGAGTCTTCAAGTTTAGTCTTTTAGAATTTCCTTTCCATTCGTCTCTTTGAGAGCCTTGACTGCACCTCTTACATCATAAAACTCCACAAACCTTTGTTGCTACTTTGAAGGGTGTCTCTCGAGTTCTTTAACAAACCATAAGTGACGGTGCAACCAGTCTTCTTCCGTCAAAACTTGTGAAAGATAAAACGGTGAGTATTGAAGTTCTAGGATAGGACTACTTTCGTTTAAATTACTTGACCAACCATTAGCAATTCATCAACCCAGCTTCCATAACCCCAAAATCAATCATTTACCCCTCTTTAAGTGGCTAGTACTATTCTTAAGGTGTTCTTCAAGTTCCAAAAGGTTTCCTTTATAGGGAAATGGATAAGGGGAACAAGCACTACCAACTCCATTATGTCCTTGAGATCCTTACTCAATAATCAAACGCTGGCCCACAAAAAAATTGTCAACTCTATCAACTTCCTTGGCAATTTCAACTCATCAATAAATCCCAGTTCATGTTTGCAATGAAAAGGCACCGCGATCTTAGATTTTGTCAACCAACCTGGCCGTAGTTTCACCTCCTCCAACAATCGTTACTTACAGTGACTCACGAAGCTCGCGACATAAAGCCTCCAACTCCAACATTCACACTCCCACGTCATTGGCCACCTGTAACCGCAACAATAGCTACACAACTTTGAACCGTCGTCGCCGGTGGCCACGAGTTGAGACTTTTGGCGCAACTGGAGGACTTCATTACGTCTTCTCGACGAAAAATCCTTCTCATTGTTATCTTCCCCTGGCACCGTCAACAATGGTCGGTAATACACCAAACAGACAGGGTAAAGAATGGTAATAAGAATAAGAATAAATATAGCGAATAATAAAAATAAATTTTATTATTATTATTATGATGGTTGATTAAGAGGAATAAATAATTACTATTATTATTATCATAATAGTTGGTATGTAAAAAATATTATAATTAATTAATTATAATATATTAATTAATTATAATATTGTAATTATATATTGTAATTAATTACAATATTTTAATTAATTAATAAATTATATTTTAATTAATTATAATATTTTAATTAATTATATTTTAATTGAGTAATTAACTACAATATTTTAATTAATGAATAAATTATATTGTAATTAATTAATTAATAACAATATTTTAATTAATCAATAATTATATTTTAATTAGTTATATTGTAATTAATAATAATATTTTAATTAATTATAATGTAATTAATTAAACAATAATAATATTTTAATTAATTGTATTATAATTAATTAATTAATTAAGTACAATATTTTAATTAATGAATAATTATATTTTATTTAGTTATATTTTAATTAATTACAGTATTTTAATTAATGAATGAAATAGATTTTAATTAATTATAGTGTAATTAATTACAATATTTTAATTAATGAATGAATTATATTTTAATTAATTATAATGTAATTAATTAATTATATTTTAATTAATTAATTGTATTTAATTAATTAGCATTAAAAATATTTTGAAAAAAGAGATACTACTAAAGAAAAAGTTTTATTTCTTTACTAAATAGAAGGTATGGAAGATTCTCTAAAAGTGGGATATCAAACTATTACCCTTATAATAATAATCAACAACCAACTACTCACTTTTTATTCCTTACCCATTAACCTCTTCTCAAACTCATCAACCAAGGACCACTTTACTATGAAGTTAGGAATCAAACCAATTATAGCTATTTTGGCCCGTGGTTGTCAATTGATAGGGAACAACAAATTGAACTTTTCAACATTAATAATGAGACCAAATTTGATTGTTTAGGTTTTATTTGGATTAATTAGGTTTAATGTGAAATTCGAATTAGAGTTAATTATAGTTAATTACGATATATTATGATTAATATGAAATTAGGAATAGTTAGGTTAACTATGATTTAACTTAAGTGAGTACTTAACTTTAACATGAAAGTGTAACTTTTATATCAAAATGAAAAATAAAAAATGTGTCATTTCAATAATAACGTAATATTTAATTGTTAAAATTATAATCCTATTAAAGGTTTTATCAATTTAAAGTTAATTTTAAACAGTTTTAAAATATTTTATTTTATTTTAAATAATCTAAAACATTAAAATTTGATTTGTATTTTAATATAAACATTAGGAATAAAACATACCTTTTGCTAAGGTTTATATTATGAAGTGTAGAGTCATCGAGATAAGGAAAACAATAAAACTTTCAGCTTCTGATTACGTGAGATGTGAAAGAGACGTCAAAAAAGATATTATTTTTTGAGTTTATTTTTTAAATTAATAAATCCAGCCTAGCTATTCTTAAGCTTGGCATATTGGGAGCCGACTCACAGGTCGGGCTAGTATCAGATATTGTCTATGCGATATCCATAGATTTGAAGTCAATCACTGTCCAAAGCCTGGGCTATTCTTGTAATGACTGCTAGCAAATAGCAACCAGCCACTGTGCATCTACAAGCTTCTAGCCACCAACACTCTATCCACCAACTTTGAACAGTCTAGTTGGAAAGGCAATGTTTAAGTTCCGGGAACCTTTAAAGCAACTGGGACTTCTGTGAACGAAACAACTAATGTAGCATGATAAATGTGTACAACTTAAAATGACATGAATGTTTTCTATTAGTTCATTCAACCTTCGAATTGTATTTTAAATTCATTAAAACACTTGACCACCAGATTATTGGTCCATCATCGCTAACTGGAGCAGTAGACACTACTCAATGCCAGATTTCAGTGAGAAAGGAATTGGTTGGCTTAAGATCGAAATGGTAAAACCTTACATGATAGAACGATTGATACAATTAATCTGACAGATGTGTACTTGTTTCATGTCGTACGGACGTTGTCATCGGATCATGTGTTTCGGTGCGTGAGAGATCTACCGAATCGAGAACAAACACCACAACGTGCGGGTGTTGTTTCCTGTATTACGATGGTTGTAATAGAGTCTCCCGAAAACAAAGCTAACAACTTCGAAATGTCATGAAAATCTAATCCCATCGTGATTGAAGGTGCTTTTTTTTGTTTTCTTATAGACATCGTACAAAATCAGGCCATTATATTGTGCGTCATCTTCGAACACTTTACTGTTTTCATACACCGCATCGCTTTGGGAACTGTAATTCATTGCGATTATCATCTCTTCTGGTTACCAAATACTAGCTAATTGTGGAACCCATACAACGTAAACCGAACTCGGTATAACCCAACACAATTTAAAGAATCTGAATACCTATCGCTTCGATTTCCTCGGATTTTCCAAGTATCGGGCCCTTCCCTCGACTTACGATCCACGACGCCACAACGTATGCTAAGTCATTGTAATGTACGATGCAAAGTGAGTGAGTTGACTTTAGATCCGGAAAAAGTAGCTTGTTTTCTTGACAATGGAAAAGTACAGATATTTTCTTTTTTACTGGAGATGGAAAACGTAGTTTTATGTGCTATATTTTGTTTGTATCTATCTATCCTTCCTTTTTTTAATCCTAATTGCAATTATAAACTTAGGGACTGTTTGGTTCTATTTTTATTTTTTTATTGTTGTTTTTGATTTTTCTTTCCTATTTTAGTTCCTATTTTTTTTTCTAAAAAAACAAAAACTTGTTTGGTTGAGATTTGCAATATAAAACCTAAAAATAAAAACCTGTTTGGTTGAGATTTCTAATAAAAAACTGAAAATAAAAATATGTTTAGTTTTATTTTTATTTTTATTATTTTTATTAATTTTTAATAAGTTATTATTATGATTATTAATTTTTATTTATTTATTTATTTATTTATTATTATTATTAATTTTTAATAAGTTATTCTTATTCTTATTCTTATTATTATTATTATTATTATCATTAATAATAATAATAATAATATTGATAATAATAATAATAACAATAATAATAATAATATTATTATTATTATTATTATTATTATTAATCGAGATAGAAAATAGAGATGTGTTGTTTTTTTGTCGAAGAAAACATGTTGTCAAAATTCAGAGAAACGATGTTTTTTGGTTTCTGTAAAACTGTTGTGATTTTTTTTAATTTTCAGAAACAAAAAATCACAACAGGATAAACCAAACACGTTTTACTTACTTATTTTTCTTTTTACAAAAACGACAACAAAAAACGGAAAAAAAAACGGAAACAAACAGCCCCTTAGCCTCTGTTTGTTTTTATTTTTAATTTTTGTTTTCAAATTTAGTATTAAAAAATTTATTTGTTTGAGTTTTTTAGTTTCTACTTCCAGATTTAGTTTCTTCCTTTTTTAAATTATGAAAACCATAAAAATTAATTAATTCTGTTTTTTTTATAATCTGATTTATTATCAACTAAATTACATACATATTATCAAATGTAAACGACCAAAAAACTATATTTATATATGCTATATAGTTCTTACGAGCTTGTAAAATTCAACCTTTAACATATTTAAAATTTAAAAACAAAAGTTCACTAGCTAAAATATTCACCTATATTGTCTTCCCTTATTTCATATGGAATATAAGTGAATTAATCTAAATACTAACAAAACCAATATATACGAGCACTCCAAAATTCTTCACTAATTACCTCCTTATCCACTAATAATCATCACCTTCCTAAAAAAAGGAAAGAGAAACAAGAGGTAGATTAGAATTGTAAAACTACTATGCTCATGATATGAGACCTGTGAAAACTCCAAATATTTTGAAGAAGGGAAATGTTCCCACCTTTTTCTTTACTATCTTCATAAGAACAAGTAGAAGCCCTATATCAATCACTTGCAGACGAACACATTCACCAATATTGTTCATTATCTTCTCTAGCAACTGCAGGTCTAAAAAGCAAGTTAACACTTAACATCAAGACATATATATTGCAAAGATGATTCAAGGAAGATGTGAGAGAAGGATGATCAATTTAAAATTTTGTTTGATGGGAAATAAATTCATCATTATAATAATTAAATTTATCACATAAAGCATAACAAACAACTCACCATCATGGCATACAATTGAGTATTAGAACTCTTGCTCTCTAGACACTTTATAATAGCTTTTACCACATCTCTAGCTTGCTTGCACATTAGATAAATAAAGCATTCTAGGAAAAGGCTTCATGTCTTACTTGATGAGAAACTAATAACAAGCTTGGCAGAGCAAACAAGCACTCATTAATTACTAATGAGTACTCAATGTATCTCTTTGAGAAAATTCAACATATCTCTTTAATTACTAATGGAGTGGCAGAGCTAACAAGCAACATCTTGTTGTTAATTCAACGTTATCTCTTTAACAAAATTCACTATGCACTCACTTTCTGCCATATAAAAAAGGAAATTAAATATGTTCCAAAAATTTTGATATAACAATCTGGAAGTTCACTGGACTAAGAAACAAAGAAAGAATCTACATCCAACTTAGCTCACTAGAAGAATGTCATCTAAATTTCCAATAGTAGCACGACAATAGAGTTGTCAAAATTTTAGTTTTGTTCCTACAAACAAATAAAGCAATGAAACTACAAGAATTTATAAGATGAATGAGACTCTATCCAACATTCATTTGTACAAAGTACATAACATGTCTCTTCACTCTCTTCACTTAAACAGATGATACAATGTTGATCAAATTGAATAAAATACATAATGGCTTCAATGATATCAAACCAACTTGAACTCATTCAAGAAAGAAGCTCTTATAAGTTGATAATGGTATTAACTACATGTATTAGAGTAAACAGAAACTAAGGCAAGAATAAATCTTGAATAACCATAAAACTTTGACCAAACAATCCAATCAATAAAATCAAAATAAACTAGAACAAGTATTAGCTATTCCTATGCAACTAACAAAGGCACAGAAATAGAAAATACCGATTGAACAACACAATTCCCTGAAACAAAAGTTTTGAACTTATATTATGCCAACAAGTTAGGTTAAAGTAGGCTAATTCGGACAGACAATAACAAGAACAATTCTTTACGTGTTTCCTAAAGTAAAATCAGAAAACACAAGAAAAAGGAAGGTAAAAATGGAAAATTTGACAAAATGGAGAGATGATTCTTAAATAGGAAACAAAATGCATGAGAAATTGAGAAAAAAGGAACTGACTATTGTGTGGCAACGTGTGTAGTGAAGCAAATATATACAAGATATGGGTGAGGAAAATCGTGTGAGTATGCTTGTCAACACTGCCTGCCCCTGCCTAGGGCCCATCAATAAAAGAGGCCCCTTCTTGGATTGGATTTGCATGACGACCTGTATTGCTTCTCCTCTGTTATTTTCTTGAACAAATATATTCTTTAGTTAATATTTTACTTCAGTTAATATGAAAGTGGCCCCCTCTTGGAAGCCATGTCCTCCCTTGCATTATTACAAATTTACAACTCATTTTGAATTGTAACGTTATCATAAGTTAATATTAAAATTTAAAGTTAACGTTAACTTATGATAGTTATAAATAGTTTTGAAGAATTTAGGTATATTTTTACCCTCTGAATTTTTATTTTCATCAATATATGCATCTAAGGTACTCCAACTTAAAAATTGGCAGCAAAATTTTTTTACGATTCTGTCTTCTAAGTTCCGAGTGTAATTTAAAGTTAAAGTAAAATTTCTTATTTTTTAATTTGTTTTAAGCTTGTTAAATATTTGAATACGTTATAATTAATTTGTAATTTGTCATTAACGTAGACATTATATTAGCATTTTAAATCATAACATTAATATTAAATGATATTGTATTTATTTGTGTCTTTCTTTTTTATTTTTAGATTACTTATTATTTATAAAAATAATTTAATATTAATAAATAATTTAATTTTTGTAATTGTAATTTTCATTATACTTTGACACAAGTAATGTAATAATTGTTGGATTTGTGTTCTTGTAAAGTTCACATAAGTTTAGTGAAAATATGACTAAATCAAGTAATTTAAGTTACTCAATTCAAAGACTACATAAATGGTTTCCTTTATTATAAAAATATGTATGAATTATGATTCTATTAAACATGTTATGATTCTATTAGTTGTTGTGGATATGGCAATTGCTTCGTTGAAAAATATATTTGAACAATTAACAACATTTGATAACATTTTTGAATTCTTATTTGATTTAAAGAAGTTGAGGTCATTAGATGATAATGAATTAAGAGAATGTTGCACTAATTTTACAACGACTTTTTCTCATAATAATATGTCAGATGTGGATTTAGATGATCTTTTTTTTGAATTAAAAGTGTTGCAGATGACTTTGCCAAATGAGTTAGTGTCATCAGTTGAAATTTTATAACTTGTTAAAGCTGCAGATTGTTATCCAAATGTTTTAATTGCTTATTGAATTCTATTGATTATACCTGTGACTGTAGCATCAGCTGAGAGAAGTTTTCAAAGTTAAAATTATTGAAGACCTACTTGAGGTCATCAATGTCATAAGAAAGGCTAAATGGTTTAGCTATGTTATGTATTGAGAAGGATATGTTAGATAATATTGATCTTGATAGTATTATTAATGATTTTGCATCTAGAAATACATGGAGAAATTATTTTTCTTAAATTGAGTCATTTATGTTTCATACAAATATGTAAAAACTTTAAGTTTACATGTTTGTATATTGTCAATTTATTGGGACCCTTTTTTATTTCCCCCAGGGCCTCTAAAACAATAGGAACGACCCTGCTTGTCAATGCATGTTAGCATCATCTCATCAGCCCCTCTTTGCCTTTTGTTTTCACAGTGGGGACTTCATTATAGTTAGTTAATATGAAGATAAAGGCTCGAAGCATCTTCAAATCAAAGATTTTGGTTAATCTTTATGAACAATTAATTTTGCTCACTGAATAACTATCTAGTTTAAGCTAACAAGCATATCCTACAATAAACTTTAGTTCTGAGCAATAGTGGAAACTGGAAATCATGAAACAGATATAAATGCTAATTGGGGTAATTGTATAATTAGTATGAATTTCAAAGCTGGAGGCTCCCATTACCATAGAATTTGGAAGAATGAAAATACTTTCTAACTAGCCCTCCCTTCAACTTAGAAGACTAACTATGCTAAAATTTCCATCTATTATGTTCTCCAATCTTAGAACAAGTGGAATTAATCATATAGAAAAAAAAAAGATACTTACAAGCTTAGATTCAAAAGAAGCTAATTAATGTCTTCAAGGTTGTTATAAACTAAAATCTTTAAAAGTCAATTTTTTAAAAAATAAAAATTTGATAAAGAATTGGATTTGAAGCATTCCTATGGGTAACTCCCAAATAATTAAGATCTCTCTTCAATCGTTTAGAAACCTGATGTTTATAAGTTTATTATGGCACCAGCTCTCACTTTGCAACATAACATAGATAATTCATCCTAACCTCTCTATTCAAATCGAAGATAAAAATAATAAACACCACAAAGTATATTTTTATTAAATCAAGAATATAAAAGTTATAAAAAAACAATTCAAAAGTAATTCTTAAAATAAATTTATCAATCCATAGCTAAAATAAATTCTCGATTGTTGATATTCAACATTATAAAATTTTTAATTCTCGATATGCTCTTTTTCTTTTCCTTGAGCTGGAAAATTTTGCATCTTTATTCTTTTGGAATTTTGCCTCTTAATCTCTTTCTTAGATGTTATAGCCACCTTTCTTTATGTTTTTGGTTGCCCTTTATAATTCTTAATCCTCCTATGGCTCTTTCTAGGGTTTCCTTACTTGTTTATATTCTACAAATAGCCCCAAATCATAAAAATAAAAAAATCTCATGATCTAGAAAATCTGGTATTTGCATGACATGATGTTGATAAGTTTTATAATGAAAACTTTCAATACTGAAGGTATACAGATTGTAACTTGTATTACAAAAGGTATTGTTCCCACAAGGACAAATTAGACACCTAACAACTTGAATAAAACTTGTTTAAAGTACTAAAAGATTGATTGAATTAAAATAAATTACTAAAATTGAAATAACTAACAAAATGAAACAAGCAAAGAAATGAGATGCCAATAAAATAAGGTTGATCAAAGTTAGAGACTTAGGAATTATTCTATCCTTATTTTGTTTTCCCTTTATCTTGTTGATCTAATTAGGCTCGATCCTAGATATCTTAAGGTTTTGATTACCCTCTCTCAAGATCTAATAAGGAAATCCTAAATGAATTCAATAATAATAAAGTTGTAATCTCTTGATTCACAAAATTGCTCCTAACTTATTCAATTATATTTGAAGCAATCCTAAGGATAATTACTTTCACAATTAAGATCTCTCTTCAATTGTTAATTGATCTGATAATCACAGGTTTATTAAACTGCCAACTCTCGTTGTTCACCTTAACATATGTAACTTGATTCACTCCCTCGATTTATTACCAAGTATAAGCTTAAAAATTATCACAAACCATTGATAGATGTATTGAATTCAACAAGATTAAACTTTAACAAAAAAATTCAAGGAAAATCCCTAATATGGATTTATAAACCCATAATCATGTTAAACATCATAACAATCCAAAAAAACATCTAAGAAAATGAAAGAAATAAAGGGAAAAGAAAGAAAAAACTAGTTGGAGTCTTGATTTGGAAATTTGGAATTCTCTGAAGTTCTTCTTATTTTCTCCTCTTGATCTTCTTGTGATCTGGTGGCTGCTACTTTTTTCATGTTTTTATTGTCTTTAAATACTTTTTGAGGCTTCTATGATTCTTTTAAGGATTTCCTACATAATTTGGTTCCAAATATAGGTCTGAAATGTTAAAAGTACAAAAAAAAAACACCGGAGCTGGAAAAACTGAAATTCACTAGAATTTGTTGTCTGTCATGATTGTGACATAGCTGCATGCATCCAAGATCTTCTCTTTTCTTCACATTCTTGTTTTCATACACTCATAAGCACATTAAAAACCTTTTAAACATAAAATTAAGATCAAATTCTTACTCTAAACTAATCAAACACTTATAATACATACAAACATTAATAAGAACGCAATTCTAAGCCTATACACATGATAATCATCTTAGAAAATACTTAAAAACACACTTAAACAGTTAGTTTAAAAACACACTTAAACACTTAGAAAAATATACTACAATCTACACTTATCAACATCCCCACACTTAAACCTTTGCTTGTCCTCAAGCAAAATTAAAAACCACACACAAACAAAACATGTAAACATATAATCATGCAATATGCAATAATGTTACAATGGCATCAAATCTCATGGAATTAACTTAACCTCAAACATCAACTACTTAAAAAGTGCCAACATACCAGCTTATTCCTTTAATGTTTAATTCTTTGATTTGAATATACATATCAATCAAAATATTAACACCCTGTTCGTACACATATGACACTTGTAAGTATGCTCTTATTATTATTGATCAATTAAAAAGGTAATTACCAATAAATAACCTTTCATGGAAAATCTTGCTATTTTTAAAAAATCAGTAGGTTTTATTTATTGTAACATCTTTTTTTTAGATTTTCTTTAACAATATCCTAATCTTTTGATGTGAAGGCAAATATTTTGTCATGAATGTCCCCCAATTACCCAACTAGGATATGTTTCTTATTTAGCTTAGTTGGAGTGTCATTCTAGCCTTTTGTCTTGAATTCCCTTAGTTTCTCAGTTATATCACAACTCTCAACTGGCTACTAACTCTATTCTTAACCTAATTTTCTTAAAAAGGGCCAGTGAAATAGGAATTTAATTTAATACACATTTTTTTGCCTCCCTCATTTCTTCTTAGTCAATCATTCAATTTAATTAAACGTAATTATAAATGTATACAAACAAATGTCATAAATTGAAAGAATAAGTGTTGTATCCTAATTAACATGCATATTCATCCCAAAGACACTTAAAACACAAAATTCGTAAGTTACTATGCCTTTATAATTTAAATAACCATGTTCAAAGGTAAACTAATTCCATTCAATTCATTACATAGACATAGTCACACAATGAATACATCATGCATCAAATGTTCACACAATGCCAACCTAATAGAAAACTAACACAATACAAATGCTAATTTCACACATAAATGGCATGCCAATGTATATTTGTCCCTACACTTAAACAACACATTGTTCTTAATGTGAGAAACAAAAAAATACAAATAATAATAAAGAAAAATTAAAACAAGAAGACTTATAGAGATTTTGGTGGTGATGGTGTTGGCATTGGAACTTGAAGACACTTTATACCATAAGGATGCATAAATTCAACTCCCAACAAAAAAAAAATAACAAAGTACCAATAAAATAAAATTAAAAAAACTATCCTAATTCTTGGATTGCCTCCCAAATAACATTTCTTTGACGTCATTAGCTTGATGTACTCTTCATGTCTACCCTCAACCTGGGTCTATTATGAGTGACTTACTTCTACTTATTTCACCCCATGGTGGTTTAATAACATGTAAATAAGCCACTAATTGCAAGATAATAAGAAGGGCATAATAGATAAAATTAATGAATTCAAGTAAGTGTTGTGCCCAAATTAAGTTCTAAAAATACCTAGTTTATCCTACTTACAAGTATACGAGGTAGTTGTAATTGCTTACCTAGGGTCATCTCCCACGGAGGTGAAATTTGTTCACTCAAACTAATCTTGAATAAAAATAACAAAAGACTAATGCAATCGTAAACATTCTATCCCGATTTGTTTAGTGAGGGCTCCAAAGAAAATTATACAACTAGACTCGAAAGCAAATTGATTTAACTGGAAGCAAAAACAAGTAGATTAATCGAAGTGAAAAACTCTTGAGAATTAATTTCACTAATTTAATCTCCTATGCCTGATTAAGGGGAAATGATTGGATAGTTGTCTTACTAAAATTAACTGTTGGGTCTTGTAATCAATAATAATAAACTAAGTCTAACTTTCGTATTCGACAAGTTATCATCCAAATTAATAATGAAAACTGACTACTAATTACCACTTAAGTTAATCTATTTATAATTCTTAACCTAAGCGTCTATAGTTTCTTGTTCCTTGTTAAACTTCTTCTCTCGATCCTTTATTTAATACCAAAATGATGCAAAGTTTGATCATGCTATTACATCCATTCAGTTTAGAAACTATAGCAAACATAAGACAATAACACAGTCCCTCAATCATGCATATTTGACTAAAATAGTTACATTAATCCTTAAGAAAAAGAGATAAGCCCATCATAGTATAAACACAATTCATCATCTTCATGCACTTTAATAACATGTTAATAGTAAACAGAAGATGTAAACATGATGAACAAAATGTATAACTAAAGATGCTCTAACAAAGTAACAGAGCAATAATAGAGCAATAAGGTTAACATATAGAAGAACGATGGCAGTAGACGTTGAGATAAAAATGAGCAAACAAGATGAAGGCTCTTGGTGTTGGTGGTGAGTATCCTGCCAAGGTCAAGCTCTCTGGTGTTGGCTGTCACCTTCAACCTCTGCTTTTTTCTTGTCCAAATGAATGGTTGCTCAGGTTCATTGGGATTTAGCTTTAGCTCTCGCTCTCTACCTTTGTCCCAAGCTTCCACCTCTCTGTGGTGCTTCTCTCTTCCTTACTCGACTCTCTCCATCCACTCCTCTCTTCTCCCCTTCTTTCTTTCTATCTGTTTTATGTCCCCAAATGAGTCTCTCGTGTCCCGAATGAATCCATCCACTGCCACCCCCTATTCTTTCTATTTGTAGTCTCATTTAGGTTTAGGTTTTTTAGCCCTTCAACCTATAGATGACATATATAATTAGACGAATTAAAGGAATAATTTATCACGGTTGTGCATGAGGTGGTCACGAGTGTGACCATCATTGTCACACCCACGTAGCCATAGTCACGAGTTTGACCATTGTCACACTCGTGAGTTACATGGTCACAGGTGTGACCAAATAATTAAGTGTGTTTGCATGGGATTTATGTGAATTAGCGTGTGTGCATGCAACTAGCTAGATGAAAAAGTGTGATAGCTAGTGAGATAAAGAAGCATGTAGCTGGTACCATGAGCATGCATGGGAGCTTCACTCACGGTGAGAAGGTAGCTGGTCCACTCTTCATTCTCTCAAGAAGGTTGGTATGTATGCAGATCGTGAGAATAGCTGGAAGCATGCACGGAAGTTGCTTGGTGTTGGCATCACTGTGAGAAGGCATGAGCTAAAGTGAGTGTGACATGCAATTAATGTGTGTGACCATGTAAATAACATATATGACCATGCAGTTAATGTGTCACACCCATTTTCATGCTCAATTCTTCTTGTTTTCCATACCACATTCACAAAATTAACCATTCAATGTCCATACAACATTCACCTCATTTTCACTCAATCCATATCAACTTTGGATTAAAGACAAGAATTTGTAACCCAAAATCAAAATATGAACGCAAGCAAAATCCATAAAAACTAGACACAACAGTAAGTTTAGTTATGCCTTTTTCATAACAAACTGTTAATAAAATAGGGAATGATGTAACTCCTTGAATCGTGAATTGAATCCAACAGTTTGTCCTATAATAAGGTGAACTGCTCTTCTTCTTCCGTAATCACCCTCGTCCCCTCTTCTGCTTCCTCTTATTAAATAGTGACTTTCTTAACTTATTCAACATTTATTATCTCTATCCTCTGTTATTCTATCTCTTTTTGGATTTCATCGTCATTCATATCAATGACCTTTGTCTTCTCATCACTCTGAGGTATTAATGGGCACCAAGAATATGTTATATTTGGCTCACTGTCTTTGGCTGAAGAAAAACTCTCTTAGAAGACATGATAGATAACTTCACTGTTGGTAAGATCTTCCATTAAAGATTAAGATCAAGTGTAATTGTTTAATGCATCAATGTAAGAGTTTCTCCACCCTAAATTATCAGTATTCTTATATAGTGTATTCTGAGGCCAATTCCACAAGAAATATGCATGCTCCCATATATAATCTAGTGCTTGACATTGAAAATTATTGTGGTTACCCCCACAAATTTCATAAGATGGATGTCAGTTGTGCTTCTGTGTTACTAGGAAGACTCCCCATATTCCTTGTTAACAATGCCTTGGAAGGTTGTCTATCTTGAACCTTCAAGTTATGAAGAGTACGAATTGATCAAATTTGGCTTCAATCCTCCTCTAACTTTCATCTTGGCTATTGTTAGAGCTCAGTATGTCTATTAACTTGTCTTAATTTGCCTCTGAATATCCAAGCCTATTCTTTGGGAATCTTGATGGACCTTGTGTTCTTATATAATCTCTTGCATTGTTAATCCATGAATAATTTGGGTGGTACTGCCACCTAATTCATGCTTTAATGCCTTCACTTGGTTAGAAGAAAATGTCAGTAATTTGCTTAGCTTGAAGTTGCTTTCTTCTCCTTTTTTTTTTAATCTTGTGTTCAAACAACTATAATCACACAAGAAAATTATCAAATCCTTACATCAAAGGAATTCAAAGTATATAAGATGTTAAATCAATACCTAGAAATGACACCAAAACCTTGTTGACAAGTTTTATAATTAAAACTGTCAATACTACAAGTATACAGATCATAACTTATAATACAAAAGGTATCATTCCCACAAGGACTAATTAGATAACTAACAACTTGAATAAAACTTTTTTAAAGGTACTAAAAGTTTTATTGAATTAAAATAAATTACAAAAACTGAAAAAACTAACAAAATGAAACAATTAAAGAATTGAGCTGCCAATAAAATAAGGTTGATCAAAGTTAGAGACTTATGAATTATTCTGTCCTTGTTTTGTTTTCCCTTTATCTTACTGAATAAATTAAGCTTGATCCTGGATATCCTAAGGTTTTGATTACCCTCTCTCAAGATCTAATCAAGTAATCCTAATTGAATTTGATAGTAATATAATTGTAATCTCTCAATTCACAAAACTACTCCTAACTTATTCAATTAGATTTGAAGCAATCCTAAGGATAATTAATTTCACAATTAAAATCTCTCTTCAATTATTAATTAATCTGATAATTATAGGTCTATTAAGTAACCAAATCTTGTGCGCTCCTTAACACATATAACTTGATTCACTCTCTCGCTTTATTGCCAAGTATACGCATAACAATTATCACAAAGCATTGATAGATTTATTGAATTCAATAAGAATAAAGTTTGACAAAACAATTTAAGAACAATCCCTAATATGGATTTAGAACCTATAATGATGTTCAACATCATAAAAAATCCAAATAAACATCCAATACAATGAAAGAAATAATGGGAAAAGAAAGCAAAACTAAGTTGGAGTCTTGATATGGAAATTTATAATTCCTAAAGTTCTTCTTGATGTCTCATCTTAATCTTATTTTGATCTGGTGGTTACTACTCTTTTTGTGTTTTTCTTGTCTTTAAATAGTTTCTAAGGCTTCTAAGGTTCTTTCTAGGATTTCCCCACTTAATTTAGTTCCAAAAATAGCCCCAAAACATCAAAATTATTTTAAAAAAACTCACGAGTTGAAAAAGCTAAAATTTGCTGGAATTTGTTGTCTGTCACGCCAGTTACAATTGGCTACATGCATCCAAGATCTTCTTTTTTCTTCACAATCATTTTTCTTTACACTCACAAGTACATCCAATACCTCTTGAAACATAAAATTAAGATCAAATTCTTGCTCTAAACTAATCAAACTCTTAGAACACATACAAACATTAACAAGAACACAATTATAAGCTTATACATAAGATAATCGTATAAGGAAATACTTAAAAACACACTTAAACATTTAGAAAAACATACTATAATCTACACTTTTCACATGACTGTGCATGATCGTGCATAACCTCTTGTTTGCAAGTTCTATATGATCGTGCATATTTTATATGATCATGACAGAGGCTCCATAACTACTCCAACTTCCGTCTTGCACAATCGTGCAGGCATACAATCATAAGAGACCTCTTTCTCTTACTTCTTAAAATTTTCTTTAAGTTCCCTATCTTAACTCATCATCCAAACACATTAAACATCCCCTAAAGTGCGCATTAAGATCAAATTCTTGCCTTAATCAATAATAATCAATCAAAATACATAAAAACTTTAACAAAAATATAAATCTAAGTTCTAAACACATGATTGTCACCTAAGAAAACACCTAAACACACATTCTACAACCTAGAAGAAACATTATAAATCATACCTATCAACTTTCCCAAACTTAAAACTTTTCTCATCCCTGAGAAAAACTAAAACCACAAAATAAACAAAACACAAAACGTAAATTACAAAATCATGCAACAATGACACAATGGCATCAAATCTCATGAAATTAACTTACCCACAAACATTAATCACTCAAAATGATCCAAAACACTAACTTGTTCCATTCATGTTTGAGCGTTTTTTATTTAAATATACAAATCAACTAAATAACACCTTATTCATACATCTATGAAACTTGTAAGAATGCACTAATTCTTATTTACCAATTAAAAAGGTAGGCCATTTTTAGGTACCCACTCATGGAAATTTCTTAACACTTCACAAGAAGATCAATAGGCTTCATTTTTATTTAAAGCACCACATTTTTATATTTTTATTTAATAATCACCTAGTCTTTTGATGCGAAGACAAACATTTGTCTTGAATGTCCCCTAGTTTCTCAACTAGGTTTTCTTTCGAGCTTTGTTGGAGTGTCATTCTAGCCTTTAATATGAAGGTAAACATTTTTTTTCGTGAATTTCTCTCAATTACTTAGCTATATCTCAACTCACAACTGGCTACCAATTCTATTTATAACCTAATTTTTAAAAAAGGGCCAACGTAATAGGAAATTCATTTTTAGCACATTTATTCAACTTTTGGTATATATACTCTAACCTACATCGTTTCTTCCTAGTTAATACATTCCAATGAAAAGCTACTAATGATGCCCACCTAATTAGCTTCATTTAATCATAAGTGCAGCTTAAAAAATTATTTAAATGAAAGAATAGGTACAACTTACTAATCAACATACATATTCACCTAAAAAACACTCAAAAACAAACTTCACAAGCTAATGCTTCTTTATAAATTAAATGATCATGCTCACAGTTAAAGTAATTCCTTTCAATTCCATGTCATTGACATATTTACACAATGCAACAAAAATTTTACACAATACAGACATAATAAAAAACCATGCATATAAAAAGTCATATACAAATGATAGTGTAAATACGTATATGTCCCCACACTTGAACAACACAATATCCTCAATTTGGAAAATGACACACAACTAGAAATAAACACAAATAAGTGATACAAACAAAAATAAAAAGAAATAAAACAAAAGTAAAAACACTTATGGGGGTTGTGGTGATGATGGTGTCAGACGAGAAACCTGGATGCTTTACACTGCAAAATAATTCAACAATTTCTTCATTTGGTAGTGTTGTTGTTTCACTACCTGCTTCAACTTTATAGTATCCATTCTTCCCTCCAACTTCTTATATTTTATTTAATTTTGCTAAGCACCTTCTCCTAAATTTCTTCTTCTTCTTAGAATTCTTCACTCAGCGTTTCCTTATGATGTTAATGTTATTGGATGTTATTTGTCCTCGCTTACGCTTAACAATAGAATGGGAGCTTGGATCATAGAGTTTCATACCAGGGACACCATGATTTTTCCCTCTTTAAGTTTGTATTATTACAAAACTTAAGAGCAATAAAGGCTAGTCCATTAATAACAATATCACGATATTAAGTGACAGATGATTATTTGACTATATTCATATACTTATATTTAATTTGTTTTGCTTGTTATTTAAGATTTTTGTAGTATTTTTAGTACTTAAGTCGCTTCAAGTGTATTTGTAGGTGATAATTGCCTTTATGAACTAAAAGGAGAATAATTTAGATGAAATAGTGGCATAAAATGAAGATTTAAAGCAACTTGGAGATGTACGACCATATATATGCCCATGTAAGTCTCTATGATCATGTAAAATCATGATTTAAAGTGTTTTGAGAGCTACACGGTCATATACACAACCATGTAAGTGATCGTGTATGTCCCAAAAACCTTACTTTTTTACTATAAAAGGACATTATTGATGACAAAAACAAGGGATGAGGCAAGCTTTAGAGTAATTTTTAGTTGTAAGAAACATAGAGAGGCAATAATTTTGAGCAAAGGACAAGGAAAACATAAAGATAATGCTAAAACATTTGATAAAGAGCTTCATTCAATCCAAATTGCAAGAAGATTCATTAGAAGAAAAATGGACATTTAGAATTATAATTTCTTTATTTTATAGTTATTCTTATAAATATTTGTTATTGATTTCGCCTTCCATGGATAGGAACTAATTTGTTTAGTATCTAGGTGTGATGAATCCTAAGTTGTGATAACAATATGATTTGATCTTTTATTCATTGTAATTTTATTGATTGTTTTTTTTTACGATTCAATTATGCATTATATTCTTATTCTAATAGATCCAGAATATTAGTTCACGATTTGATTTCATATGATTGAGATTGAAATTGAAATTGAGAAATCCTTTTGTGTAAATAAATCTACCATAATTGGAAGGAGTTTTATGCAAACCTAGAGATAAGTCGACATAAATTCTTGGGATTAGGGTCAAACCTATTAGTAAAATCATGAATAAAAAATGCAATCATAGGGATTTTAACTAAAAAAATTTATATTAATAAACTGATGGATTAGTTGTTGATAGTCTTGAGAAAGATATTAAGATAAGAATTTCCACAATCCAATAATCAATAATTTAATTGCATGATAACGGGCTAATATTTAAGGATTCTTAGGAGGATTCATTACCTAGACAATATTATTTGATATTGACTCTTCTTAGTATTTTCCTTGTTCTGCGTTCATTATTGTTTTAATTCATAGTCTATTTTTATTCACAATCTGGTTCAACAATTAGATAATAGAAAAAGGTATTAGTAGTACTTATAATTCTCATGGGTTCAACCCGTACTTGCCTGTGCTAGTTATAGCTATGTTGTGCACTTACACTCTAAAAATTATAAATCTTTATAGGCATATATCATATTCAATCAAGTTTTTGACAACATTTCTGAGGATTGTAATATTAGGAAAGCCTAGATTTTATTAATCTAACCATTATTATTATTATTATTATTATTATTATTATTATTATTATTATTATTATTATTATTATTATTATTATTATTAT
>JAOTAX010000002.1:29289612-29304305 GCA_025629825.1 Erythroxylum guanchezii
AGGGCTTTTTTTTTGGGGGGGGGGGGGGGGGTGGTAAGGGGGCGTAAAGTTATGCTTGTATAATTGAATAAATGTGTGAATGATTTTTTTTGTGGCTTGCACATTTGCGTGATCATGCACTAATGCTCTAACTTGCACAATCTTGATCCCTCTGGACACATTCCGCAACACTTTTACACACTTCATGCTATGAACATTTATCAATCAAACTTACTTAAAAACCATAAAAAATAATGCAGCAAACATGTAAGAAATTAAAAAAAAACGTATTTAAACCATAGCATGCTAATTTTAAGGTCACTAGCTTGACCATTCCACCTTGATTTTTTAGCTAAAGGATAGGAAAGAAACTACTTCTCTTTCTTATGAGTACGTTCCTCCAAAATATGGTTTGCATCTAAGGCCATTGATCTTGAATGTTTCCTTGTTGTCATTCTCCAATTATAAAGCTCCATGTATAAACACTTGGGGGTCACCTTAAAAGGACCACTCCAACCTAACTTGAGCTTTACTAAAAACAACTTCAATCTTAGGTTAAATAGCAAAACTGCATCTCCTATCTTAAATTCCTTCTTTTTAATATAAGAATCATGCCATCTTTTCACCTTTTCCTTATATAACTTGGGTTTCTTATAAGCATAAAATCTCAACTCTTTTAATTCATTAAGTTAGAGGAGTCTCTTCTCACCAGTTATCTTCCAATCAAATTTAATGCCTTAATCACCTAATATGCCCTATGCTCCAACTCCACGGGTAAGTGACAAACATTTTCATAGACAAGTCAGATTGGTATTTTACCAATAGGTGTCTTAAAGGCAGTTTGATATGCCCATAAAGCATTAAATCCCAATCCTTCCTCAAACGATTATCTTCTTAGAAATTCTCTTAAATTCTCAGTTAACAACCTCCATTTAGCCACTTATTTACGAATGATAGGGCATGGACACTTAATTATAGACTTTATACCTCTTAAGAAGAGCTTCAAATGATTTATTACAAAAATTGGCTCCTTCGTCACTTATGATCGCTCTCAAAACTCCAAATATACTAAACATCCTTTTAATGAATTTTTACACCACTATACCATCATTAGTTGGAGTTGCCATTACTTTAGTCCATCTCAAGACATATTTTACTCTTGCCAGTATGTACGTGTTCTTGATGGAAGATGGGAAAGTTCCTGTGAAATCTAACCCCCCACATATCAAATACTTCAACCTCTAAGATGTTAGAAAAGGTGCATCTCATCTCTCTTTGAAATACTCCCTACTCTTTAGCATCTATCACATTTTATGTACTCACAAGCATCATTGAACAAGTTAAGCCAATAGAATTCACATTCTAATTCTTAAGCTACTATTTTGTTCGCTCTATAATGCCCTACATAAGTATAATTATGATAATGCGTTAGTATTTCTAACATCTCCTCCTTTGAAACACATCTCCTAATTTGTCCATCAAGGAAAATATTATACAATAGTAGTTCATCCTAAAATAGTGAGTACACTCATATAGGAATCTCTTCCTTTGTTGATAAGAAAAATCAAAGGGAAGTATATCACCTGTAACATAATTAGCAATATCAGTATACCATGGAAAAAATAGATGGTTTATCATCATCAAAGATTCATTAGGGAATTGTTCATTACTTTCATTACCTTGTTGCATCTCCCTTCCTTCAAGACATGATAGGTTATCAACCACCAAGTTTTTCGCTTCCTTTTGTCATTGATCTCTATGTTTCCTTGATGGTGGGATTTAACCTACTTCTTGATTGGTACTTTTAACTCTTGCCTATTTCTAAGTGTGATGGCCTTTAGTTGCTCCCTTGAATTAGACTTTGAATTGGTTGGTAAACTCCCTATACTTCCTGTAGATAATGTGTTTTCGAGTTGCCCCACTTGAATCTCTAAATTATAGATAAAAGAAGCATGATTTTTGCAATTTGGTCAAACTTAGATTCTATCCTCTTCTAGCTCTCATCTTGGCTCTTGATGTTAGAATTTAGCATATCCATTAGCTTGTCCGTCTTTGAATCCAAAAACCTAAGCCTACCTTATAAAATCCTGGTGGGCCTTGTGATCTCATTTGATTTCTTGCATTGCTAGATCAAGAAAAATTTGGTTAGTTTTTCTACCTAAGATTATAAGTATTCGAGTAAGGGTTGTTACCACCTAGACCTCGTTATGCTCCTATAAAATTTATTTACTTCATAATTTTGTTGTCCACTAGGAAGCAATTAGATGTAACATAGCCTTCTTGACCACATAATTTGCATTCATATTGCATTACTTTTAGTGGGCTGAAAGAAGTAACTTTTAAGCTGTTTATTTTCTTAGCCAAGTTTGCTACTTCAACCTCTAACGTTGTCACTAAATCAATAGTAAACACTCCTTTCTGACCTTTGAAGGTTAGTTATTATTGGCTCCTCTTTGACATCCATAGATAGCTATCGTTTGCCATCTCCTTTAACAAGTCATGTGCATCATATAATATCTTTGTCATCAATGAACCTCTAGTTGCTACATCAATGATACCTCTTATGGATGGATTGACTCCTCCATTATAGGAGGTAAGCTATAGGAACTCTTTAGTAAATTAGGGTATAGGTAACTCCTTTGTAACTCTTTAAATATTTCCCATGCTTCATACAATGATTCCCCTCACTTTTCTAGAAATATGTTATCTCCTTTATGATCCTTGTGGTCTTTCTTAAAGGAAAGTCTTGTACCAACTGCTCCTATGTCATCATGTTCTTTGTGATAAGAGAATTCAACTATGCCTTAGCTCAATCTTTAAGTGTGAACGGGAATAGCCTTATCTTAGATGCATCCTCTAATAACCCATTTGGCTAGTTCATAAAACTAAAATCTGGCTTGCAATATATTTAGTAAAGGTTGTTTACTTTTGAAGCCATTTGTCTGTGCTAGTGGTCTTATGATCCCTTGTTGATTAGCATTGAACCTTGGCCTCATAAATTTTATGAGATTCTTTTTGACCTCCTTGGTTTTCTTCTTCTTCCATTGGTCTTTATATATATTCTTAACATCTTGCTTTTTGAATTTCTCTTTTACTTGGTGACATCAAAAACTTATGTGCCTTTGAGCTTGCTAGACGTAAGGAAAGTGGTAAATTCCTTAAATCAAAGGAAATTAAATTGCATTAGATGCTAAATTTACAGTCCTCGATAACGACGTTAAAGCTTGTTTGCTTGTTTTCAAATCTATTTATACCGGAAGTATACGAGTAATACGTAACATCCCATTCCCATACTAATTAGGACCTGAAATTTCAGTACATGTGAGCTCAAAGAGAGATTAAGGAAATGCATTCTTTTTTTAATGCATAATGTTAGCATATATGCACATAAATATTGAATTTTTACACAAAAAAATAAAGTGGTACATACATTCATTGACAACTTCCGAGTATAATTAATGTTAAATGTGATTTTATTGAAAATGAGAAGTTGAAGGAGTAGAAAGAGTGATCTTGGTATGAGTTGTGATAAGGAAAGATTTGGAAACAAAATTGGTAGTGATCTGGAAAATGTTCACTAAGTGTGCTTTGGTCTGTTAGCCATAACTTTTTTTTCTAGTTATCTAAATGAGATGATTCTTTGTTTGGATTAAACTAGAAACATATGACTATATTGCGTATTAAGACATCAAATTTCAATTGTCTATAAGAATCTCAAAATTTCATGAAGTTGAGAACTGGGTGTAGTATATTGGTGGATGAATGTAAAATTCATCTTCACAATTTAGGGAAAAATTTGGGATTGATTTATATAGATTTTGGCAAAGTTGCCTTCTTGAAAGTTGTAGATCTTTCTGTTATCTTTCTAACGATATATAGGATGAGAATTTTGAACCTTGGAGTCGAAAGTTATGGTTTGTATAAGTGGAGATGTTCAGGAGTGTAGAGTGTATCGTCTGTGATGACGTGTATCATCTGTGATGACGTGTATCATCTGTGATGACATGTATCAGCTGTGATGACGTGTCTTCTGTGATGATGTGTATCATTTGTGATGACGTGTATTATCTGTGATGACGTGTCTTCTGTGATGACGTGTATCGTTTGTGATGACGTGTATCATTTGTGATGACGTGTATCGTCTATGATGACGTGTTGTCTATGATGATGTGTATCACTTGTGATGACGTGTCGTCTGTGATGACATGTATCGTCTGTAAATTTGTATGGTCTGTGATGATGTCATATCGTTTATGTTTGACTTTTGCTTCTTTTATGTTTGACCTTCTACATACTATCGTCTGGTCCACTTTTGACCCTTCCTATGATAGAATTTGTCTTTAAGGTCTTCATGAAAGTTGTAGATTGAAGTTCTCTTTCAAACCATCTAAACAACACCTTATTCTGATATCTATAGTGAAAGTTATGGCAATTTTCCCAATCCTGTATCGTCTGATGATGTCACTTTATCTATAAATAACGTCATATCGTCTATTCCTATTTTTGACCCTTCATATGATAGAATTTATCTTCAAGTCTTCATGAAATTTGTAGATCTTGAAGTACTCCTTCAAACCATCTAAAGAACACTCCAATCCGACATCTATATTGAAAGTTATGCCAATTGTCCCACGACAGGTTCAATATGATTGAGAACAAAACCAGATTGGATTCTTTTGGCCATAACTTCTTCTCTAGACATTCAAATGACTTGATTATTGAACCATTGGACTCATAAGACATTTCTCTACATCTCCACCAAAAATATTAGCCATCTGAAATGAAGTGAGAAAGATTGAGTGAAAAATGTGGGACGGATTTAGTGTGTGTGCTCTTAAATAATAGGAACTAGTGTTATTCCACTGAACATACCTCAGTATTTTAATGATTTCTGGATCGGTAGAGCTCTAAATGAGATGATTTCTAATTTGTTGTAAACTAGAGACATGGAGCTACAAATGGTATGAAGAAAATTGAAATCTAATTCAGTCTCTAAGATGATTAAATTCCGGATGGAAGTTATGCATAGTATACTGATTTGGACAAGAGCAGTCCGAAAATGTTTAAAGTATATCTTTCGAATCACTGAACCAAATTGAATGATTTTGATGTCATTGGACACTTAAGATAATGGGGGACATTTTTTTGGAAGAAAGTGTTATGTTAGAATATTGAAGGGTACTGTTGGCAAAACACTTAAGTATAAAAGACATAAGGCATAAATGGAAGGGCAAATAGGGCAATTCTCAATTATTAAGGGCATAATTGGAAGAAGAAGTGTTGTCTTGCTTATAAATGAAGAAGAAAAACGTGAATGGAAGGACAAACATAAGAGAATAATGAAAATGAGAAAGAAAGAGAAAGAGAGTTTGGTGGTTTGAGAGAAAAGAAGAGAGTTGAGCTAGGGTTTAATTCTTCTTAGTCTTCAAGAAAGACTTTGGAGCTGTTTAAGAAGAGAAAAAGGAAGAGTAAGAAAAAAGCTTCCATTTGAACTAAAGATCTCTTCATTTGGTGAAGAGTCAAGGCAAGATCATTTTGAATCTTTTGGATTTTTTGAAGGATTCTAGTTCATGAGTTTAGAAAATGCTTGGGTTTAAGTATTTTAGAATCAATTTTAGTAATTTTGCATTGTAGGATTTTTAAGTGGATTCCTATTGAATGAGATTTGTTTTGTTTTAGGGAACCAAGAGAATCCTACCCAAGAACAAGGGAAAAGACAACCTTGACTTGGAGTTTTGCAAGAAAACTAGGTGGGTAATATATCTATAGTTATTGGGTAAATAGGCGATGTGCCTAGGTGTGTGTATATGTTTGAATTGCTCAATTGTGAATGGGAATTCGATTTTATAAGATCATACGAGGTTAGAAAAGAGATGACGAGAAATTGAGTTATGATATAGAGTAACCAAGTGTTCTTGAGGTGTAAGCTTATGAATAAGTTAGACACATGTAAAGGGTAAAGATTAAAAAGAGAATTTAGAATGGTCATATACAAATGAAGTGTAAATCTAAGTTTAATTAGACATATATGAATTATGAAATGGGAGTGAGCATAATATGTGTTCTAGAACTTATACCCGGGATTGTCATTGAGCTTACATTGTACATAGCCCATATAATTATTTGGGCATAAA
This sequence comes from Erythroxylum guanchezii, assembly GCA_025629825.1. Taxonomy (NCBI): domain Eukaryota; kingdom Viridiplantae; phylum Streptophyta; class Magnoliopsida; order Malpighiales; family Erythroxylaceae; genus Erythroxylum; species Erythroxylum guanchezii. The sequence continues at coordinate 29,295,726 of JAOTAX010000002.1, forward strand.
TGAGTTTTGTAACGGGTGTGAATTGTGTATTACATAAATTGTGATGTGCAGGTTAAACATCTACATACAGGCGTATCTAGAATTTGGAAGCAAATGCTATTTTGGAACGTACTGTGAATAGACCAAGATGGTCTTACTTCATTATTACTTATTTGAATTTTTGTAATAATTGACTACTGAATGATTATGTAAATGTGATTGATTATGTTGATTTCCGGATAAGAGGTTCGGTGATTGTGATGTTTGATTTGCATATTGAAGTGCTACTCGAATGTGAATTGGATGAATTATGTGAACTTAAGGTTATTGTTAAATGTGTTCTAATGTGCATTTACATATGAATGAAAGAATGAATTCTCAACAAAATGTTGAATGCCAGACTACGGTCCGATGATATGTGAATATGATTGAATGGGATCATGCAAATGTGATTGATGCATTCCATCTCATGAATGCATGAAACTTAATGGCTGTTGTGACTAGAGTAGCCACCGATCAAAGCTTAAAGTTTAACAAGTAAAAATGAGCTTCGAGCTCAAAAGTGAATCAGAGCCTCAGGCTCAACATTTAATGAGCCCTGTATCCCCCAAGTGGATAAGGGACGGTTATCAATGAGCCTTATATGGGATAGTTTAGGCACTCGGTTACAACAAAGTAACAAATGGAAAGTGAGTCTCATGTGCACTGCATATGCATAATATGAGTGATTAAGTGTATTGAATATGAAGTGTGAAATTGAATGTGAAGTGTGAAATTGAATGTGAAATGTGAAATAATGTGAAGTGTGAATTAAGTGTTACGTGATTGGGTGAGCCATCGATGATGGTCACTCATGGAGTTCGCAAAACTCAACCAAAATTTGCAAATATTTTTTAGGATTAGAAGAATACCCCGTTAAGCCAATGGGAGTATACCTACGGCATACAAGTGAAGGATAGAGGTCGGGATCAGTTTGCGTCTGCATTGCATCTCTTTATTTTGTATTGAATTGTATATTTCGTAACTTTTCGTATAAATTTGTATTCCGAAATGACTAAAGTGTTTTGTAATTGTGAGACGGCCTAAATGACTATTGAAAATTTTGTTGATTGTATTGATGAGATTGAAAATGTTTATGAAGGAAAGTGGGCCTAAATTGGTTATGGATTTCCGTATAGTGTGTTTGTGGTTTCAAAAAAAATTATGCCAATTTCTGATTGACTGAGTGCTTTAGCATGCCACCCTCGTGGAGTGCAGACTCGAATATCACCTATGATATTGGGTATGTGTCTTGTAGGAGTAGGGTGTTACATAATATCTTCATAGTATAAATAGTATCGTTTCCACGAGGATTGCTCTAGACACCTAATAATGTTTGTAACACTTTGTTTAATGTAAATAATATGATAATGTAACAAGAAAATGAACTAAACTAAAGAAAATTGATAATTAAATAATTAACAAATAGTAATGAATTTCTTGATTAATTAACGATGACAACTTAGGAATTACTTCTATCCTTGTTTAATTACTTCTATCCTTGTTTTTCTTTCACTTCATCTTCTTGATTTAATAATACTTGACCTTAGATATTCAATAATTATGATTACCCTCTCTCGATATCTAACAAGTAATCCTAATTAAATTAGATAAGAATTGAATTGAAACCCTTGATCTCTCAAAACTCTTCTTAACCATCTAATTGGATTTAAGGCAATCCTTTGAGTAACTAACAAACAATTAAGATATCTCTTCAATTGCCTATTAATATGATTTTTATAGGTCCATTATGGTACCAGCTCTCATTGTGCAACATTAACATAAATAATTCAATTTAATCTCTCAATTTAGATCAAATATAAAATGATACACACCACAAAGTATATCTCTATTAAATCAAGAAATTAATAGTTTAACAAAACAATTTAAGAGTAATCCACCAAATAAATTTAGCAATCTATATCCAAATTAAATATAATCAAAGAAAAGAAAAGAATAGAACTTTAAATTCTAGTTGTGTTCTTCTTCTTATCCTTGAGCTAGAAAATCCTATAACTATGTTCTTCTTGAATTTTACCTCCTTCATCTCTTTGTTCTAGCCACCTCTCTTTCTGTTTTTGGATACCTTTTATACTTCTTGATCCTCTTAGGGCTCTTTCTAGGGGTTCCTCACTTGGTTATATTCCAAATATAGCCCCAAATCATTAAAAATACAAAAATTTCAAGACTTGAAAAATCTTGCATTTGTAGGATCGTGCATAGCCTCCTATCTATATGTTCTATCATGATCATGCAAGCTACTTCAACCTCCATCTTACAGATCATGCAAGTGCACAATCATAACAAACCTCTTCTTTGAATAAGAGTGCATGATCATGATGGAGGCTTCATAGCCACTCCAACTTCCATCTTACATGATCATACAGGTGCATAATCATAACAAACCTCTTCCTTCAATTTCTTATTCAAATTTTCTTTAATTTACTAGTCTCAACTCATCATTCAAACTTATTAAAAATCCCCTAAAATAAGCATTAAGATCAAATTCTTGCCATAATCATCAATAATCAAACAAAATTCACAAAACATTAATAAAAACATAAATCTAAGTCCTAAACACATGGCTATCACTTAAGAAAACACATAATAACACATTCTATAACTTAGAAAACACACTATAAATCACACCTATCAAGACCCAAGTAAAGTCTTATTTGTTTCTAATTCCACATCCTCATAGGCTAAAGAAATGGGGATAGTTTCAACAAATTTTTAAATGTCTTCAGGAAACTAAACATCAATATACCTTTCACTGAAGCATTGGCTAATATCTCATCTTATTTGAAGATTTTAAAGGAGATCATCTACAAAATAATAAAAAAAGAAGAGTCTGCTATAATGCCATTGACAGAAGAGTATAATGCCATATCAAATAATAAATTACCTCAGAAGTTGAAGGATTCAGGGATTTTTACTATTCCTTACAAATTTAGTGATTTAAAACCAATTAAATGCTTATGTGATGTAGGTGCTAGTACAAATCTAATGCCTTATCTATTTTTAAGAAGCTAGGAATAAGAGATATGAATTTGATGAATTTGTCATTCTAGTTGGTAGATTATTCTACTTAGTACTAGACTGGTGATGTGGAAGACCTACATATGGAAGTACAAAATCCATCTTTCTAATTGACTTTCTTGTGATGGATATGAAGTACAACACTAAGGCCCTCGTCATTATAGGGAGACATCTTTTGGCTACTGGAGAGGCGACAATTGATGTGGCTAAAGAAGTGCTTGACCTGATGTTTGAGCCATTACAGGTCTTCCAAATGGACCTAAAAGAAATCCTCACCAAGGGAGTACTTAACCTAGTGTTTGAGCCATTGCCTCCTTATTAGTGGTATACAGAACTAAGAGATTCAACTATGTATCCTAATAATTCCTTTTTCCCTTTGCATTATATGAAAGAAGGGAATTAGGCTAATCCTAATGGCGATCTGGGAAGAGTAAAGAGCTTACTAGAGTGTCTAACTAAATCACACCTAAAGAAGTTCTTATTCAGAAGAAACCTAGTGAGTCTTAACTTTTCTTTTTCTTTTATTCTTCTTTCTTCATTTTTATTTCCTTTATTTAATTATATCTCCTTTTGTAAGTAAGTTTTTATGGAAATTCTTATAACCTTACCTCACCCAACTTGTATGGAATTAAAGGAGAATCCTCAACCTTATTTACCCTATTTGATTGAGATTAATATCTTAATTGTTTTTCATTAAAGTTAATGCCATGTTTAAGTGTGGGAGAATTGAAATTTCTAAGAGTTTCCATTAGTTTTGTATTTTAACTAACATTATTCTTTGTTAAGCTTTTATTTGATATGTTTAGGTTATAGTTTTTGTATTCTTGTGTGTTGTTCCATGCATAATTATCATGTTTAATAAGCCAAAGGGGATGAGACATAGTGGAAAGAAGATGGAAAGTTTAAATTAAAGAATGAATTGAGCTTATAGAGAGTAACCAGTTCTAATCTGCAAGGTGAGACAAGCACCAATCTTAAGCATTTTAGGGGAGTGTCTAAAGACAAAACCAAACTGGCATCGATATAAGAAGTATGTCTAGCACTGGTCTTATGATAGAAGTAATACTTTAAAGAAATAGAAAAAAATTGATGATGCACAACCTTTTAAAAAAGCAGAACAATACTAGTGCCAGTGTTAAGGTGTGTACAGTGTCGATTTCATCTTAGGACCTTGACATTATATAAGGCCAACTTCTGTTTTTTGATAAATGATTAATTAACTATATTTATATACCCATATTTATTATATTTTGCTTGTTATTTAATAATTCTATAGTATTTTTGGTACTTATTTTACTTCAAGCATGTTTTTAGGTGATAATTATAGTAATGGACCAAAAGGAGAAGAATTAGCGTGAAATCGAGGCATAAAATGGAAGAAAGCAACTTTGGAGATACACGACCATGTGTAGGGATTGTGTAAGTCATTATAAATGTATGGGGCCTCACTTTTAAGCAACATATTCAAGTTTATCTAAAATATAATAATAAAAAATAAATTAAAATAATCAAAAAATTATATGAAATATTAAATGTAATATATGTACATCATATTCACATACATAATAATGACTATCAAACAATTTTAGTATCTGTACACTTTCGATACGCCGAACATTAAACTGAGTGAAGGATCAAAGTTTAGTGGTAAAGACTAATGTTTTAGAAGTTGGATCAAATATCGAACCGGTCAAAGGAAAAGTTTAAGGATTAAATGTTTAACTAGTATTAAACTGCTATAAAACTGATATATAATAAATAAAAAGTAAAAATTATAAGAATAAGTAATAATAAAATATTTTTATTGAAATAGAAAAATACATCAATATTTTGTTTTAAATTTTGATCAACAAATACTAAGATTTTTAATATCATAAAAAACTAAAATTTACATCTTCATCTTATTTTAGAATTTTACTATTTATTTCAAGTCTTTATATTATATGTGGAAATTGATATTTTTAAAAAACAAGTATTAATTATATGACCAACCATTTGACGAATTAGTGATGGTTATTTATCTTTTTATTAAAACATTATTTATTATTATTTATTTCCACACAATGCGAGATGGTTATGATAAATTAGCTTCTTTACTTACACATCAATCTAAGGTATTACAGTGGGCTTTAATTATGAAGAAGGAATGCGACAAGACTAAAATATTTGTAGACGATATAAGTTTTTTATGTTTAAAATATATGATTTTTTGAATCTCATTTATTCCTCAATGGATATGATAAACTAATAATAATAAACACAACATTGGTTTAAAGTAACTACAATATGGAAACCCTTGTCTTCTTCTCTCGTATGTATCTTTCTCTCGATTGTCAGAATATTACCCTCTGTTGATATTTTGCCTCAACTTCTTGTTTCTCTTTTAATCTCATCCTTTATTGCCACCGTCGGAGCTGCCTCATTTACGTGAAACGGAACTAGTTAGAGCTTAAGGCTTATAAAAATTGATTAGATGTTGTGTTAAGTATTTTTATTTTTATTTGAAAAGAGATGTTGTGTTAAGTATAGAGGTATAATGCACGTGAATTTGGATGTAGGATTTTTGAGTTTGATCCTTGTGATTGACTTGTTTGTCTTTGTGCACTTATGATATGGGTGACAAAGACATTCGATTTTTCAACATTTAGAAAAACTAGTTGGTTTATTATTTAATCGACTGATTTTTATTCGCAACTGATAAAAATAAAAACTAAATAAAAAACTAGTCGATTTATTATTTAACCGGCTGATTTTTATTCACAACTGTTAAAAATAAAAACTAAATCAAAAACTAGTCTAATTCATATTTAACACGGTCGAGCTAGTAGGGCTGGTCTGATTTTTTACATCCTAACTTACGGTATGTTTGGTTTAACGGAATAGTGATGCTATTCCTTTGCTATTCTTAGGTTTTTTTTTTGGGTCTTTGACCAGGGTATTCACCGGCGAATCCAGTGACTAATCCCCTCGCTGATTTGTAGGCACCTCATAGGGTGAAACAGTTGGCCCAAAAATTTAAAGCTGCTCCATACCCAAAGCCAAAGATCTAACCCCCCACCTGTCTTTTATCTATTTGATGAAAATCCATTCTTCTTCAAGACAAATTTATCCTTTAACCCTCCCAAAACTTCTCCTTCTTCGATGTTTGACTAGCCTCCCTCCGAAAATCCATTCCTTATCTCCTTCAAGCTCGTGATTCTCCTGTTCCTCGTGATTTTTGTCTTCTGTAAGACAAATTTATCCTTCACGTTATAAACGCCTCCACTGTTAGATCTCACTTCACTATTTGTATCCCTCACTCCCTCCCTCGATTTTGACAGCGATTGTTTGTCGACTTCGCCGACAATGTCATTTCGCTTCATTTTCCTTCTTTCTCCAGCAGCTCTCCTCTTCCTCTCTCAGCTCTCACCTTCTCTATGTAAGGAAGAGAAGTCCAACCCTGCCGATGACGACAGCGAAGATTTCAGCTTCCTCGAGGAGGAGACTGACCACACCGTTGGTTCTTTTGCTCATCACCACTTCTTTGCCTTGTATTTATGTCTCTCGTTATCTCTCGCTGTTTATTTTCTTTTATTTTTGCGTTTGATTTTAAATTGTTGCATGTAGACCTAATATGAAGATCTGAAGTGGGAACGTTGGTTCCTTTGGGAAAATGATTAGGAAAGCGTTAGGATAACTTAATTGACCCAAATGTCTTGTTGAAATGCTTTTCTTTTTTTTTTATTATTGGAATTAAATCGGGTTGCCAATAGAGGGCAATCCTCCCTTTTGCAAACTCCATTCGTTGTAGGCGAGGATTTGAACTTAAGAACTCTTGGTCTTGGAGTGATTTCCAACAACTAGGCTACTTCCGCATCTCCATTGGTTTTCAATCTTTGGAAAGAGCCATGTAGCACCTGTTTTGGCTTTTTAATGGAACAAGATTCTACATACCGAGTTCTCTGACATTGTTCTCTTCATGACTAAGAAGCACAGACGCGGACGCGGACACGGACACCGGACACGACACCGACACGGATACGGGGACATACCAATTTCTAAAATTTAGTGGACACGGACACCGCATATATATATATATATATATTATAAAATTTAAAATTAAGAAAAAATTCAGAATTCATAATATGATATATATTGATTGATGTATTTTAAGACTTCTAACATCTTGATAGTTCATATATATTTGATACTTTATAAGCCTCTCTAAAAAAACATGGAGCATATACTCCATTAAGCAATGTCCGAGCGGTTTCCAGACGTGTCCGAGCTGTGTCCACCGTGTGTCAGTGGGTGTCCGACACGGACACGTGTCTGACACGTGGACACGACGCCATTTTGCCGTGTCCGTGCTACATAACTTCATGATAACAACATTAATGAGAATAAAGAAACTGATAGCAAGCTCTGTTTCTATGGATGATCCTTTAATTGTTATATAAATTAAGGCAAGTTTATTTGAGCTTTCAAAGCAACTTGTTGAATTTTTCATGGTATTGGAGTTCCAAGTGCAGTTAACTAGTGAGCTCTCTATCCTTACGTTACTATAAACATGTAAGTGTTATCGTACGATGTACATTCGTTTGCTAATATTCCATCTTGTTCTGAGAGCATACTGAATGCCTTCCTCACCCATTTGTTTCTATTCAATGGAAACAGGGCCCTCACAGTGGGGAGCTTGCTGCTGCTTCAAGATTGAAAGATGATGTCAACTTCTACCAAACTGTTAGCCCTGATGTGGCAAAGCTTTTCCACTTATATGCTGAAGTCAAAAGATTTGCTTTTGTTCTGATTAAGAAGGAAGCTGAGAAAATCAATCATTTTGGTACCTTGTTATAAAGCTTGTCAATATCTGTATGAAATTTGTTAACATAACTGTTTTTATACTGATTTTCTCATCTTATAGATGGAAACTTCTACAGGTTTGAGATACCAGAGTTTGTTTTTGCCAACAAGCTTCCTTTGGTGACAATTTTCACTAGGGAAAGTGCACCTTTGATATTTGAGAGTTCAATCAAAAAGCAGATTAGAGTTATCATCCTGTATTTTTTGCTTGTAGTTACAAATAATTTGATTGTTTAATATGTCTCATTGACTATCTTGTTTTCCTTTATTTAGCTATTGTTGTTTGCAACTTCAAACGATTCACAGAATGTTGTCACATTGTTATTTTATATTGCAATTGCGATTATATAATGAACGTTGACTTGAGTCAGACCAAAAAATTAATCTCTCCAAAATGTTAGAAAGTAAAATTAATACTAAAAATAGAATTTAATAATAATAATAAGAAAAAGAAAAAAAATTAATTTTGTATAATAATAATAATAATAACTAGAATAATAATAATAATAATAATAATAATAATAATAATAATAATAATAATAATAAAAATAAATAAATAATAAATAGAAGAAGAAGAAGAAAACTAATAATAATAATAATTTAATAAAAATTAATAATAATAATAATAATAATAATAATAATAATAATAATAATAATAATAATAATAATAATAATAATAAT
>JAOTAX010000002.1:29304405-29326400 GCA_025629825.1 Erythroxylum guanchezii
GGGGAATGATGATAGAAAGAGTACAGATGAAGATAACAGAAAAAGAAGTGCAAACGAATTGAGTCGCGGAGGGCATCTAGGAGATGATAGACACAATAGAAGAAGATATGTAGACAGTGACAGGCGAGATTTAAGGAATGAAGCTAGTGGTAAAGATAATGATAGCTACAAAGGCAAGAAGGAGAGAGGACATAGACACCGAGGCACAGCAAATGATGGTGATCGTGACGGGAGAAACCGGGTTGACAAAAGGAGATGATTAAGAACACGCTATACTATGTCGCTTCTCTTCTATCTAGGTTTGTAGTGGATAGTTCATTGGTCACTGTCTCACCACTTACATCCTAGTGTTGTAACTTTGGTATCCCGGTGTTTCAACTTTTCTTTTTTTTTTTTTGATAAATCAGTAAATTAAATAAATTAACAAAAGTTATGTACAAATAATCAAGAGATTGGTCAAGATGCAAATCTCTTTCCAATAACAAAAGGAAAAGCCTCACCAAGGACATGAGGAATTCTACAAAAATTGAACCTTGTGAACCGAACATACCACAACAATCAACCTAAATATCTCCACCCACCAAGATGACCTTGTAGAAAGGTACACCTGAACTAGAACACGTACATTTACAGGCTAACATAGGAAAGCAGTAAAGTAAAATAGACAAGCATTATTCCACAAAACCAGAATTTTGAGACCCCGCTTTATGGTGGAGATCTCCTTGTAAGCTGGCATAACTCTCACCCATCTTGGTAAAACTCGAAGGATACTTCTAATTCTTTAGGAAATCAACAAAGGAGGGATAGTCTCTTACTGTCAAGAACTAGGATAACTTGCAAAATAAAGCATTAGAGAAAATAATCCATACATAATTACTTTCTCTCAGTATTTGTGCTGAGAAGTTCCATAATTTGGAAGACTACTCTTGTGCTTATGTTCCCAACTTCTAAGGCTGTATCTTTGAATTTTCGGTGGTTTCTTTCGGTCCATATGTTATATATAGACAGAGAGAAGAATGATAAGAAGGTTGAGGTCAATATTTATGTAATTTAAGGGGTGGTTAAACTAGCTTGGAAAGGTTTGACCTTGAAGAGATCAAATTTGACAAATGGATCTGGAAATGGTTTAAACAATGTATCCATACCGTTTTTGAATAGGGACATTCAAAGAACGGATGGTCAATAGACTCATTCTTCAAGAAACACAAGGAGCAGTGATTTGGGACATATGAAAAGAGAAATTTGTCCTTCGTTTGTAACTTATTAAGAAAAGCTAGCCATAGGATGCATGAGTATCTTGGGCTAGTTCTTTTGTGCCAAACTAATTTGTACCAAGGGACATAAGAACTGGGAGGTCTCGAGATGGAGTAGGTCGAAGCATTTGTGTAAGATTTGGAGGGGCTTGCTAGCCACTCTAATCTATCAAGTCGGGAGCATTCTAATTGGTATGGTAAGGGCTCCAAAGTTTGTATAGTCTCAATTGAGGCCTCCAGCCAACTCCACATATTATTTCTGCTAACATCGGAAACTTTTGCATTCCTCACTAATTCTGATCGATTGATCACCTGGGGAGTTAAGAGGTCCTTCAGAATACCTCTTAGATGCCAATGGTGCTGCCATAAGAAAGTAGATAACCCATTTATTATCTTAAATCTGAATTGATTCCTAATAAGATCCCTAACAAGTAACAGTTTATTCCAATTCTATGAACTATTATTATTAGGTTGTGCATTCCAAAAAGTTTTCCTTTTAAGAATAATGGTATGCACCCATCTGACCCACAAAGCTTCCTTATCATTAAAAAGCACCCAGATACTTTTTTTCTATAAGAACATTATTCCACGTAGATAAGTGTTTAATACCTAAACCACCATCTCTTTTGAGCCTACATAAGTCATTCCATTTTACCTTCGCATGGGAGTTAGACACTACATTCCCATACCACAAGAAATTTCTTAATTTTGTCTCTATATCCTTAATAATGAAGCAATGAAGAATAAAATGACTAAACCAATACACATGAAATGATTGAACCTAACGGGGGAACTATATCCAAGGAAACAAAGATAAAATGCATTCATAACTATATTTATTAACTAATTTGTAAATCATTATGTTAGGTAACTAAAAAATATTATGCTAAAATAGAATAATCATCTTGATAGTAAATTATTTAAAAATGTTTAATTCAATGCAATAATAATTTTATAATGTACAAATTTAGCTACAAGATTGTATAGTATTCATATGATAAAATATAAGTTTTCATAAGTTAGTATTTGTAAAATATAAGAAATTTTAAGGTATTAAATGAACGTCATGTGATGACTTATGTTACAAATGATTATACACGGTGAAAGGACAAGCTATATATATATAAGTATGTATGTATGAAGTTATGGCAAAGGGCTCACCAAAGCACTTTATAGGTGACTTGAGTCATTATTGCTAACACTAGTTTTCCATCAATACAATGGTACAAGTTTGCTTCTCTTTTTATTTTGTTTTTTGTTTAGTTTAACAAGATACAACAATAACAACAATAATACCATTCAATTATAGAAACACTAAACCCATTGAATGTTAATCCGAAATTCATATGAAATGAACAATTGTACCTGTTTAGACAAGAAAAACAAAAGAAAAATAGATATGAGAATCAAGAATTTGTTCTTAGAGAATAATACTTTTGTATTTTCTTTAAAGAAGTTCTTGGAGTGAGAATTGAGAATAATGCTCTTAAGTAATGCTTCTTTATGTTTGTACAGAATAATGCTATTTCTATTTGGACAAAAAGAAAACATTGAAAAAAACTAAGAGTTATAAGGAGGATCCTTTGTAACTTCCTAGGATCTCCATCTTAAAACTAAGAAGATTGACTCACTTTTCCACATCCTAAGAAAGAAGATGTGAACTAGAAAGATAGGGATAAGAAATTCAATAACAAAAAATAAGATGGGTGAGACAACAGATGACTAAGATTACCAGATGACATATCCACAAAGAGAATAACCTAAAGAGGCAATAGCAATCAAGCTTCAAATTGGGTTGAATCGTAAAGTCAAAGTTATTTTAACAAAATGTCTAAGCCTAGGGGTGGCAAAAAGAGCCTAACAGGCTCAACTCAGCCCAAAGTTAATAGGCCTGGACCTAGTTGAGTAGGTTTTGTGTCGAGTTTGAGTTCGAGCTATTCGGTTTGACCTAACGCTCAAATTTTTCATTCAAAATGAAATCATTTTAAAATTTTAAAAAATAAAATAAATAAATTTAATTAAGCTTTAGGCTAGATTTGAGCTTAGAGCCTTTTGGGCTTGGGAGTGCCCAAACCAATTATTAAGTTTGACTCCAGTTAAATTTGTTAACTTTGAGTCAAGTTGGATTAGTATTTCCATTCCTATATTATGTACCATAGAAGATTAGATATGACATCAAATAACGATTAAGTGTTAAAATATTTGATTAAAGTGGTAGTGATATTAGAGAAGATACATATGAAGTTAGCTTACTTTAAGATGAGAGAAGTCTAGAAAAGAAATATGCCAATTCACTTTTATAGTTAACCAAGTAATGTTCACTATCTTAATTGTTACTTGTAGGACTATAACAATAAGGTAATTTAAAAGGAAAATGTGAAGTTTAGATAAATACTTGTAAGTCTAAGCAAACATTAGAAGTAGATTCAATTATTCGATCAGTCTAGCTTTGTATGATTGATTAAATAATGTCATAAAAGGTGCAAGTCAATTTGTTAAGCCATTATTAGTTGACCAACTTATATGACACTTTAAGTACATTTTCTCAACTTATATTCAATATTCTCTCCTATATTTCCAATCTTACAAAAAGAGGGGAGGAGTTTTAGAGAGAGAGAGAGATTTTAGGAATGTGGATCATAAGGAAATGTAGAGTAGTTTGCATGTATCTCAACAAATCTTGAAGAACCTTGAAGGTCTGGGTAAGAAAATGGAATAATTAATTGTATAACATGTATCTTAACATTAACTTTGTGTTATTCTTACTTTTATCCTTTGTTTAATTTTAGGAAAGTTAGATTTTGAGGAATTGTTATTTATTTTGATTGGTAATGAGATTTATTCTTAAACTATGTGATGTTTGGGTGTGATTATGTTACTTATAAGATGAGGGATGATGAAATTTATATCATTGATAATTGGAGTATATGTCACGTGTTAGATTATTATTTTTTACAAGTGTATTATAAATTTTATATTGCGTTGTTGTAATGTTAGTGTATTTTTACATGATTTACAAGGACTTAGATAAAAGATTTTGATATATTTGTGGATTGATGTGATGAGAATAGGATTTACAATTTGAATAATAAGTTGGGTTGTAAATTTCTTACTTAATGATGGTATGAAATAAATGCAATCTTTAGGTTGTGTTAATTGATTTTTTTATTTGGTGACTTTTGGACATTATATCACTACGTCAAAAAATGCTTTAAGCAACAAACAAAAGCTTAGTTATAAGTACAATTATCTTTGTTTTTTTATTAGGGCAACAGAACTCATATCGTTACAAGAAGTGGTGTTACAATAAGTATGAGGAAACAAAATTTTTTGATTAAGCAACAAAATAAAAAATGTCATTTTAAGTTTTAACTAAGGTGACACATTAGTTTCAAACTATAACAATAATGTTAAATAGATATTGCAATACTTTAAGTCTTTTTAGGCAACAATGTTAAATAGATAAGGAAATAAATTGAAATTTTAAAGGTAATAATTTGTAATAATAAAAGTAACAATTTATTCTTTTGTTGCTAATAATATTTAACGTAAAAACAGACTTTTATTATCGCATAGACGACATCCATGTATACATTAAAAGCAACATATAAATATTAATGTACATCTTAATTGCGTACATACTATCAAATATAAACAACCAAAAAGCTGCATTTATATATAATAAATAGTCCATAAGGACTTGTAAAATTTCACATTTAACATATTCAAAATACAAAAAGGAAATTACATGTGTTTTTATTGTTATGAAATACAAAAGCAAATTCTACAGATCCTTTGTTCGATATTGGTTATAAAAAATCACTCGCTTCACTGCAATTTCTAAACGATCAACAAATGAAGGGAACTGGAGGTGCCTTAGCATTATGGCAGAGGAAAGAAGCAGTGCCACTAGGTTTAACAAGAAGAGTATACTTCAACAACATCTACCTTCACATTTCCTTTACAACAGAGTAGTCACTAAGATCATTTGCATCATATCCTTCACATTTTGAAGCTATATTTTGTAAGATATCATCAGAACATTGTAACGAATGCCTCTAGATTTTGTGCTTTAATATAGCACTGCATTCTACAGGAGTAGGAGCAGGTAGCTGCACATGAAAGACAAACCTTCACGAGACAATGGAAAACAGAGAGCCAAAATGAATATGAATAATGGAAAAGGAAAATAGCCATAATACATCTACTACTATATTTGAGCAAGAAGAAATAAACTTGATGAGCTCATTGACTATGGAATACTATCTAGACTCTGTACAGAAGCTATCCAGGCAATGGGACTAATTCCACTTAATCTCTTACGCTTTTCCTGTCTATATGACAACAATGATATAACAATGGAACTCAAGGAAAAAATTAACATTGATCTTCAGTATTGCATTTGGGACAATAAAGTGTTCAACATTCATGGCATCACCAGGAAGTTATGGCAAGCTCCTTGGAGAAAAAAAAGATATTATGATGCAGGATACCAAATACTTTCATCTATTAGGCCTAATACTGTACTGTTCCTTAACTAGCTTGAAGAGGTCTTCTGTGGAAAAGGAAAACAATCATAATACATCTACTACTATCTTTGAGCAAGAAGAAATAAACTTGACGAGCTTAATGAATGTGGAATACTATCTAGACTATGCACAGAAGCTATGAAGGCAAAAGTGCCAATTCTGCACAAGCTCTTATGCTTTTCCTGTTCATACAATAGTGATGATATAAAAATGGAGTTTAGAAAAAAAACGAACATTGATCTTCAATATTGCATCTGGGATAAGAAAGTGTTTAACATTCATGGCATCACTAGGAAGTTATGGCAATTTCATCTATTAGGTTTAGTATTGTACTCTTCCTTAACGATTGTGCTTGAAGAGGTCATCTAATCATCGAGACTTTTTTTTATCAACATTAGTTATCATGTAAACCAAGAAATAAACTATTGAAAACCAATTCTCTGGAATCATATTTGCAGGAGATAAACATAATTAAACATATGATAATGATAAATTATTAGTAAGAACAACATATCCATCACTTTAAAACTATAGGAAAATAAGATGACAGACACAAGTTACAACTTTAGTAATTTATTACTAGAGATGCAAATAAACTTTTACCCCATATTCATCTATAATGTCTATTAGGAATTTGTGAGTGCAACCACAAAACTCGAAGACTAATATCTGTTTGACTCCAAAGAAGATGGAATAATGCTATAAAGATCATTAAAGACAATGAGAGAAGGAGTATGGCCCAGAGCTTTAGAAATATAAGCAGAAAGTGCTTACCAAATGGCTGATCCATTTTCTAAAGCAATTCTAGAGTAGTCAACAAATACTCTACAAGAACATAATGTGTAAGTTGTAACATGTGTTAACTTGGCCCTTAGCCTTATGCAATTTGTTTAACGAAAAATAGTAGCATTAGAATTGTCAAAAAATCTAAAGATTAAAAAATTATGTGTGTAAGTTTTTAAAAAAAGTGTGTAAATACATATATCTTATGTGCGTGCTAAGAGGTCGTCATGTCTTGAACGGATTTTGCAACTGCTTTTGTTAAAATGCTCTTTCTAGAACCCTAATACATAGCAAAGGTCAACATAAAAAATAGATCGTTAATAACAAGAAACATCCTTAATCATTGGACAACTAATTCAAATATGATGTTGAAAATTTTGCTTGAATAAGGATTTCAATCCACACATGTTGTAACATTCTGCTATCTGAATTAAGATTAAAATGGTGATTATTGGAGATTAATGAGAAATTGGGAAGCATAATTCATTCTTATGCATAATGTGACATACACATACACGATATTATTGATCTTGCACATTACAATTATTTGTACATGCATTCATTGACAATTTTCGAGTATAATTAATTGTTAAAAATGCAATTAAAATGTGAATTGTGAATTATTTGAGCTGAAAATTGATTTGGTGCATATTATGACTATTTCAAAAATTTTGGTAAATTTTAGGAAAATTCTGAAAATTTAGGGTATTTTTGAAAAAAATAATAAACAGACTAGTACAATTGTGACATGTGGCGGTATTGTATAGTGATACGTATTAACCATGCAAAACGCCACGTACTATATGAATTCGGTGAAGCTTTTCTCTGTTGTTGTTTCTTCACACTGAAGGTTTAGACAAAAACAAAACTGAAACACCGAATTGTTATGTGGAAAGTGTGGATATTGATTCTGATACCAGAGTAAGGCTGTTAGTCTATTGACAGAGAGTTTACTTGTTGTTTACCCTGTATACGTGATCCACTAACACAGCCGAAAGCTTGTTAAATCAAGTAAGTGAAGTTTTAAGGTTTTAGATTATGTGAATTTGATGATGTTTTACGGTTTAGCAGTGAATATATGCATGACTAGCATAAGAAGTAATTCGATGTTAGTAATGATAAGATGAGTTATATGAACTGTAGGTGAATTTGCTAAAGACGGAGTTAGGTTCTGTATGGGAATGGTCTTTGACTATAAAAATGATGCAGTAAATCATGAAAGTTGATATATAAAAGTATACTTTATTTTGTACTGAGAAATAAGCAGAAGGTTTATTTTGCTCTGTACGTGTATAAATTTGTTAGGTATTAGTAGAAATGGATTTAGATGAGTTTAATGATATGAAATGAAGATTTGGATGAGGTTATTGTTGGATATTAAAACACATACAAAAACATATATGCAGTAAAGTTGATGAACTTGCTCTATTTTCGTTATATATGCGTAAATGTCTGGGTAATGTAGTGATGGATTTATGTGAGGTTAGAGTTAAAGAGAGCATAGAGCGTAATGAGATGTTGTGTTTTAAGAAGGAGTAAGATGATAGAAAACGTGGGCTGATGAGGAAAAAAAACAGAAAGGTGCAGAAGTTATAAAAATACAGTAGAGAGAGAAAGTGAATGTGAGATTTCGGGTTATTGGTGATTACCATATAAACTAACAATTGATCTGTTTAGAAATTGTAATGGGCGTAAAAACGCAGAATTTATAAGTTTCGAATGGAAAGAAATAAATTTGGAAAAAATTCATCAGATGAAAGTAGTTAGAGAATAAAATGCAAAAACTAGAAGTTACATATATAAGAATCGGATTTTGATGATTAAGTGTGAACCTTGGATTTTTTTTTTTTTGGTTGTGAGTTGTTGAGCTGAAAGGAGAGTAGGAAAGTTGGTTTATGCAATGGATGTAGTAGTTATGAAGTGTAAAAGTGGGGAAAAATTTTGGGTTTTTGGTGAAGAAGATGAAGATCTGCGCTTTAGAGAGAGAAAAGGTGATGGTTTGCATGTATGAATTTATGAACTAAAGTAGTTTACTAAACAACTTTAAGTCTTTTGGCTATAACTTTTCCGTCTGACCCCCAAGTAACTTGAAACTTGAACCAATAGATTCCTAAGAAAATTTTCTTTCTCTCCATAAAAAATTAGAGCTATCTGAATTGATTTGAAAGTGATTGATAGGATGAAAGTGCGGAAGTCTGCTGGAATGTTATGAACTGGAGAATTGTCATGAACATGCATTGTACATATTCAGTATACATGAATGTGTACTAATGAATACATAATTGTGCAATATTGTGATATATGAATGTATTATATGTATAAAGGAGCGCATTGAGCGACAGCATTCAGACATTGCCGGGACTTCAAGGCAATAGCTGTTTGGAGCATATTGTGAGTAACCTAAGATGGTCTCACCTTCTTGATTTGTATAATACTGAATTGTATTACTATCTTATTGAACTATACTGAAATGTGTTGTTTGTGTACTAAATTCCGGACAGTATTTGTCCGAGGCGTTTTGATACATGGAAATGATATTGGAAGTGTTGATTGGATGTGAATGCATCTGCCTAAATGATTTTCTAATTCTCAACTGAAAAGTTGAATGCCGGACCTAGTCCGATGTCTATTGTTATTGTGATTGATACTGTGACTGTTGAACTGTAATAATACTTGCAAATGAAAATGATCGAATTTGATTACTGAATTGTGGCATGCATTTCATTCCAATGCATATAATATAAAGGAGTTGTGACTGATGTTACTACTGATATTGTTACTGATAAGAGCTTTAAGCTCCCGCATATGTGGTTCGAGCCTATGGCTCACTGTGTTCAATGAGTCACAGACTGACTGATTGAGCCCCATGCTTTGGGATACTATACAAAAAATTAAAAAAAAAGCACACAGTCACAATAAGATAAAAATGAATGTGAGTCTCATACATATAACATTTCCATATGATTTGAATTCATTGAATGATTTGTAAAGCTGTGTAAATGTTGGTATATGATTAAACTGTTTAATTGAGAAATGGTTTGTCTGTGATAGTATTTGATACTTGTCAAATGGATTTGAGTTGTATGATTACATGCTGTAATTGATCTTGTCTTATAACATGAGTGAACCATTGAGGATGTTTATTTTGCTGAGTTCGCAAAACTCATCAAAATTGCACCGTTGCTTTTCAAGTTCGAGAGTAAGACGACCTAGCTTTTACGACTCCGTAGAAGCATATTTTGTGCAACTGTTACAGTCAATTTTGGCTTAGAGGTCGGTCAGCTGGGATTGAGGACATAGTTGTTTCTTTCATGTTTATTATATTCGGTGTGTACTGAGTTATTTATGCTCATAGGATAATGATGTAAAACCTGGATGGTATAGTATTTTATGAAACAATATGGTTTTTGATATAATATGATAACATTTTGGGTTTTAGAAAATGTGTGATTGATGGCTTAATTAATGATGCCATGTTATGTATAGTGAATGTGAGATAGTTAACATGTCATTTCTGTCAGGCATGTACACATGTATCCGATGGACGCATATGCATATGTTAGATGGGAATGGGGTGTTATACATGTTATACCTATAAGATGTAGCGCAGGTAACTTGGTAGAGGTAACCATACTATGGCGACAACATCCATAAAACAAATAAATAGTAGTTGCAAAACATTTCAAAAAACTACTAACTCAAACAATGAACTTACATGGGGTCCATATATAGGAACATGTCCAGGTAGGAAAAGATTCCATCTAATGAACGACATTTCAGAAGTAGGAGATAACAACACATTGACTCCTCAACGACCATAAGAACTACAAATGGAGGAATTCAATATATTTGTTAAGAATTAAAATCTATCTGGACATAGTTTGTGATGAAAATAGATTAGCAGCAGGCAATTAACATTAAATTGAAGTCAACATTAAAGAGGAAGTACCTTTATTAATCACATCTTTTGTAGTTGTACCCATCCAACTCAAAGAAGATATACTTGAGTTGAATCCTTTCATAAAGGTTATCTCTTTGGGAGAATAATGAAGTACAGGAACACAACTTCAATTTTACAAACAAATCTTACCCCCTACATTTGCAAACAAAATCTTAACCTGATGGGAGAATTGTACGAAACAAAAAAAAAGTTGAACTAAAAATAAAAACCTAACGAGCCAAAGCAAGTATACAAAAGATGTATCTTCCATATGCAATCAATTAATTTTAACTAAAATCAGGCTTTAGGAACCATAAAGTAGGCAGTTTACATGAGTTGTATAAGAGTAGCAAAATTGTAGACATCATCTTACCCACCACTTCCTTAGGAGATGTTAAAACAACAAGGAATGTAACGATTGTACGATTATGCAACCACAAAGGAAATCTCATTCCTTCATAAACAATCATGATCTTCACTCATTAATCATAACAACAAAACACTAGTTACAGTCAGCAATTGAGGAGGACAACGATCCTTCAAGCCCTTAAACGCGAACTGTAAGTGGAAGATTGATGTCGTAACTTTTAATAGAAGCTTGAGTAAGAAGATATACACCTAGATATAAAGCTCTCACCTTTGACTTGATGGTTACGAGAGGAGAAGATAATCAACTCTGGAAGATTATGTTCTCCCTTCTCCCAGCCTAATTGGGAATGAATTGAAGCCTCGATATGCAAGCATTCTTTTACCCCTTTTGCAAAACATCAACGAATCAAACGAAGCCATGATTTCTTCCTATGCTGTCGTTCATTCTGATTCGAAGCTCATCGTTTATCCTTGCATGCTACCGTTCTATTTTATTTTCTTTTAATTGTCTCTTAGTGTCGTCATTTTTTGGCTGTCTTCTAATGTAGGAGAGTATTTACACTCTTCAAATGACTTGTCGCCTCCTTTATTTATTCTATTAATCCATTTTAATTTTCTTAGAAAAGTTCAGATTTATAGTAAAAAATTATAATCCTCCTATTAATTTTAAATTTTATCTCAAAATTTTACTTTTTTACATTTAATTAATTTATTTTTTCAAATTTCCTTTTTTATAATAACACAATAGGAATTTGAATTCACTAAAAAAAAGATAAAATTACTACAACTAAAAAATTAATAATATATTTAATTGAGTTTGGTTAGTCTCGATTGTGTTCGGATTCAGACAAAAAATCTCCAGTCAGGCTTTAAAAAATTACTACTGCTAAAAAATTATGACTAGTGTGTCTTAATTCTACTAATTAATAAAAATTAGTGGGTAATTTAATTTTCCTAGACATATTCTTAATACTCATTAGCAAATAGAAAAAAATTTATATTGTAAATACACATTAGTAAATAGCTATATAAAAAATAATATTAGTAAATACCTTTTAGTAAATAGGTGATTAGAACTATATCAATAATTCTAAATGTTGCATATATAAGACTTTATTGTAATTTTTTTAAAATTTTGTTGCCTTTTCTTATATGTAGCAACAAATTATTATTATTGTTGCCTTTTAATATTAGTAAAGGCAACATTTTAAAACTGTTGCGTTATATTAATTTTTAGCAACACATTTTTAAATAGTTACAAACATTTCGTTGTTTGAACCTCTTTTTGTTGTAGTGTATATCCTATAAACTGACACTAAGTGTTGTGGAGTAAATGCATAATCAATTAAGCACATATCAATGAAAGTTAACAGGGTGATCCTATCTTACCCAACTTATTTGCAATTTCTATGGAAGTGTTCAACAGAGTATTAAAACAAGTCACTGAGAGGAGCAAATCTTTTAAATATCACTTAAAGTGTAAGAATTTCAAGCTTTCAAATCTCTACTTTGCAGATTATTTAATCCTCCTAGCAAATGTTGTTCTTATATCCGTTAATGCCTTAATGTTAACCCTTAAGATCTTCAAAAGAATTACAAATTTGGATATTAATTGCTATAAAAGTGGAATTTCCTTTCCATGAGTGCCAATCATTTAGAGCATAACATAAAATCTAGCCAATCATTTAGAGCATAGCATAAAATCTATCACTGGCTTCAAATTAATGATGCTACCTATGGTTTATCTTGGAGTTCCCATTTCTAAAAACAGAATGGCCTATAGAGAATATGCTTTTCTTATTGATAAAATTAACAGAAGAATCTCCAACTAAATGTGCAAAAATCTGTCATTAACTAGTAGAGTATAATTGATTTCCTCTGTCCTTACTTCAGTAAACTTGTATTACGCTACAAATATGGTAGTACCAGCTTTTGTGAACAAACATATTGACAGGATTATTTGGAACTTTCTATGGGCTGGCATTAGCATCTCCAGATGCAAAGCTAAAGTCAAATGGATTGAGATTTGCAAGCCAAAGGATGAAAGAGTCCTTAACATCATTTCTCCAAAAATTCTAAACACAAAAATGTTGATTAAAAGGCTTTAGAGACTGTGCAATGATAAGCAATCTTTGTGGTCCAAATGGGTACATAGGTATTATCTTAGAGCTAATAATATTTTGAATTACAATCCACCCTCTGGAACTTCCTGGATTATGAAGAACATTATATCAACTAGGAGAAAGTTAGACTGGAGTTCATCAATCTGATTGGTAATGGAAAAAATACTAGTTTTTGGTATGATAACTAGTTATCAATTGGACCATTACAAAATCAGCCTTCTACACACACATTAAAATCAGTGATACAAATTAAGGATTCAGTAGCTAATGCTCTCATTAACAAGTAGGTTTTTGATAGCTATCTTATACCAGAACACATCAAATAGGAAATAAAACTTGCACATCTTGATGATGAGGATGACAGTGTTATTTGGAAACATTCTAACACAAGAAAGTTTACAAACATAACTTGCAGACAATTCTTGACAGGTACAACATATCCTACACCATGGAATAATGTAGTTTGGTTCAAACACCATAATTCTCGAGCATTAAAAATCCTATGGATGACTTTGAAGAACAAACTTCAAATAGTTGACAAAATCTCTAAATATTAGCAGATGGGTGCGCATTATGTAGAAAAGATGAAGAGAGCATGCAACACTTATTCTTTCAATGTGAATTCACTAATGAAAGCTAGAAGTCACTCCTTTACTTGTGACACATCCACAATGCTCCAAATAACTGGAATATAATTGGAGATTGGTGTACTATAATTTGGCTTACTGATGTGTGCTTAATTGATTATACATTTACTCCATAATTCTTAGTCATTAATGCTATGAAATACTTAAGATACTCATTTTGGTTCATATTTGGTTTTAGGTATAAGTTGGAAGCACAAGAGCTAAAATGAGTTAAAAGCACAATCCTTGAGCCATCTTTTTGATGTTCAATCTCATTTGTCTTTGTGGAACAAGAAGGAGATGAATTAGGGTGAAGATGAGACAAGAAAATGCAAGTAAATGAAGAATTCAACATGACCTACAAGATACATGACTGTGCATCCACTTACACGACCTTGTATAAATTCGAAATAGATGTTATTGTGATGCATAGTTGGATATACAACCATGTATCTAACTGTGTATCTTCCCAAAACCCTAATTTTTGGTATAAATAGACATTTGAGCGGCCAAAAGAGGGATGAATTGTTTTTGGAACACAAAAGGGGCAGAATTCTTATTTCTTTGGGATCTATGGAGGGCTAATCTTTGTCCTTTCGGTTCGTAGGGGAAATCGAAGTCAAAAAATACATTTGGGCATTTCTACATCTTGTATTGCTGATTCTCTCTCTCTATAGAAATTTTGTATGTTATTCTTAGCTTAATATTTTGGATATTCATGTATGAATGATTAATATTCTCATTCTCAATATATTATTTATGTATGAACCCATTGCCATAATGTAGAATATGTTAAGTCAAAATGACTTCACGTCTAATAATTTTGGTGAAAACCAAATAATCATAATATTAGAAATTGATAAACCGTTTTGATCAGAAGAAACTAAGACGGAAGCAGAAGCAAAAGTAAGACGGAAAAAACTAAGACGAAAGCAGAAGCAAAACTAAGACGGAAGTAGAAGCAAAAGTAAGACGGAAGAAACTAAGACGGAAGCAGAAGCAAAAGTAAGACGGAAGAAAGTAAGACGGAAGCGGAGCAAAAGTAAGACGGAAGTAAAACTAAGACGGAAGCAAACTAAGACGAAGACCCGATACTATGTCGAACGGTTAATCAGTTTGAGTTAGTTACATAACTCAATTGAATAACAGTTTCTACAAGAATCAAGAAAAAAGAAAAAAGAAGCAGTTATCAAGAAACAGTTGAAAACGAAGGCTATAAGTACAAGTTGGAGTCGAAGACTGAAAGAGTTAGTGAATTCAATTAGTGATTTTAGATAGTGATCTTAAGATTTTGAACTTTAGCAAACATTGTATTTGTTGTGTGAAATACTAGAGCTATTATTACTGTAACAAAGCTCGCAATATCTTTCTTGTAAGAGAGAAGAAAAGTTGAGAGCCTGAAGAGGCTAAGTAAGCAGAAACAATACTTGGTGTAAGAGACCTGAAGAGATTCTGTGGAAAAAGAATACTTGTACATTTAAGAATAGTGAAATCTTAGAAAAGATTCTAAGGACTGGACGTAGCCCACGGTTTAGGGTGAACCAGGATAAAATCACTGTATCTACTCTCTAACTCTCGACTTTTAATTTCTACTGTTTTATACAAGTATATAGAAATTAATTGCAATACATTGTGATTTTTACTTAAACTTTGGAAAAGCAAAATTTCAAAGAAATATAAAAAAGGAGATTTAATTCACGGAAAAGAATACACAATTCAACCCCCCCTTCTTGTGCATTTTGTATATTGAACGTAAAGTCTATACTAACGCGTGATTTACTTCAGAATATAATATGTAATAGTTGTATTTTCAATTCATTTGTGGTAAACTAATGGTGATAAATCATTAGGAATAACATAGTATATGTTAAATGACTCGAGTTTATGTGGCTGTTGCTTGGATTAATTTATTTTCCTAGTTCATAATGCGATTACCCTATTAAATCTGGAGAGCTTATTCTAAATTGTTTGATAATTAGGTTTAATTAAAGAGCTTATTTTTGCTAAACACGACTTAAGGAAAAACTGAGGTTAATAGAGCTTATTATTAACCTATGATGAGTAGTTCCTAAAAGAGGTATAAGATCAGCAAGATGATTAAGTATTTCAACTGTGTGCAGCCCGAGATTAAATCAAGAGCCAGATTCTAAACGCATTCATCAATCTTATTATTTTTTCACTGTTTAATTTAATTTGCTTTCAATAGTTAAATTTTACTTTTTTTTGTTTATCATATTCCATCCAAACAAAACTAAGAGTTTATGCTTCTGTGTAAACTTGGCTTTTATTGTGGCTGTTATTTAAGATGAAAGAACCAGAAGAATGTTTGAGGACACAGAAAAGCAAGGAGAAATTCCATAAAGAACTCATGCAACAAATCATGTTACACATCAACCTATACAAGGACAAGTTTGGTGATTCGAACTACTACAATAACTCATGGAAACTATCATGGTGATTCGAGCTACTTCAATAACTCATGGAAAACTCACTACCAACAGAAGGGTAACAAACATTGCAGTTTGTGATTCAACCTTGTAATTAACTGGTTATCTCCATTTTAGGAGTAGTCATGATGTAATAATTATGTTGTATTTTGATTATTTTGTATGCCTCAAAGATTTAATAAAATTTCGTCTTCTTCAAAATAAAATTGGTTTTATCTGGTAAAATTAAGATCCATGGGGGAGTCTCTTCTCAAAATCATGACAATATTTATTTTCTCTAATTATGATTCTCAAAACAATTCCCTACGCCGACTTGAAGCCGCTTTTGGAAGCACGATACCCTTCTTCGCAGCCGGGTCGGTAAACAGTCTTGAAGATCCTGAAAAATGTTGATGTCTGCTTGTTTCCTATCCTGTTCTCTTTAGGTTTCCTTAGCTTACATATTCCCTCAAACCCGATTGAAGAGCATAGTGCAGGCTGATTTCTTCTTCTAGCAGGTTTTAGTAACATAAACGAACCCAACCCCTTAGGATCATCTGTTACCCAGAAAGCTTTAAGTTTATTCCTACCCTCTTCATTTCTCTATATTCTTCCTTTTTTTTTTTTGATGACACAACCGTCAGTGATTCTTGCGACAGCTAGCTATGATCACACGATCAGGTTCTGGGAAGCCAAAAGTGGCCGTTGCTATCGTACAATTCAATACCCAGATTCGGTATTGCTTCATTGCTTTTCTTTTTGTGTCTTTAGTGATGGATAACTCGAGTATGACACAATTAGTTTTTGCTTGCTAGTTTCTCCTCTTTTTTTTTTAATTTATGATCTTGCTTCATTGCGTGATCCGTGTGATGTTTGCAGCAAGTAAATCGACTTGAGATAACCCCAGATAAGCGGTATCTGGCAGCAGCTGGTAATCCTCACATTCGTTTGTTTGATGTCAACTCTAATAGTCCACAACATGTATTACCTCTCACGCCCTTTTTTTCGAAATTTCCTTTCATAAACTATCATCATTTCGCTCTAGAGCAATTGATGTGTGTTTGCATTGCAGGTCATGAGCTATGACTCGCATACAAACAACGTTATGGCTGTGGGCTTCCAATGTGATGGTAACTGGATGTATTCAGGGTCTGAAGATGGCACAGTAAAGATTTGGGATTTGAGGCAAGTTTTCCACACTGCTGGTTTGAATGTTGCACATAACCTTTTACCTTCTCCTGTTATGGATGTTGCTTTTCTATATCATTGTTTGACGTTTTGACGATGACCCAAATGCAGGGCACCTGGCTGTCAGAGGGAGTATGAAAGTCGTGCTGCTGTCAATACTGTTGTATTGCACCCAAATCAGGTTAGCTTTTCAATGTCTAATCTGTAATAGCTAGAATCATGCTAGAATCAAATGCAAATCCTTTCTGGTTAGTGTGAATCTATTAGCTATTATATTTTTGAAGTACACGGGAGGTAGATTGGAAAATTAAGCAGAGAAATAGCAAAATCCCTTTTCTTTTCTTCATTTCGAATCAAGAAATTTTAATTGGTTTAATGGATTATGAAATTATTGCAATATGTAGTTCATGGTGTATGTTTCATGAGTGTGAGGTTGCTTATTCCTAGTTCTTTCTACTTTTGAAAATGAATTTGTACAACTCTGCTTCCTAGTCTAAGTGAAAATAGCAAATACACACACATAAAGAGCGAGTTTAGAGTAAAATGAAACTTAATGTGATTCAGCAAGTGTGACCATGTCCACGGACAGGCACTTTTATTTGACTATATGGAAAAGAGTATTGCAAAGTCATTTATACCTAGCTTTTCGGCATACAATATTGACTAAGCAGGACCAAGTTAACGAAAAAGCTTAGGCTATCAATTCATCTGGTTGTAGCCCTACATGAAAAAGTCCCCTTTATCAGGAGCTTTGGTGTAAAGCATACTCTCGATAATAATGCGAGCCACAACTCAAGACCTAGATGGTAAATTCTTAGTTTCAATAACATAGTCAATCTGTTTGATTTCTAAATATGAAGCTGTGGGTAGTAAAGGTTGTGGGTATATGTCATTCTATCATTTCAGAAGCTGCCAAGTGAACCAAAAAACGAGTTCTCTTAGTTGGTACCCATGGCTTTACACCCAGTGAGACATGAGCAAAAGAGTGGCATTACTCATGCATATCACTATTCCCCACACCATTGACATTACTATTCAGTCTACAGTACTACTTAGTTTTTTTTAGGTATTCATTTTTCCCTTTGCTTCTTTTAAGAAGTTATTTTTGATAATTAGATTATCTTAAGAGTTGTGATTAATATTGAGTAGGTTAAGTACTTCCAGTATCTCAAGATTCAGACCTTGAGTTGACATCCATTGGTATCTCCTGTTTGCTAGTCCCTAAGACGAATGTTTATTTGGTGTATGATCTATCTTTCTTTCCTATCTCTAATTGAAACTGGTTGTCTATCTGTGTATATTTAACATCACCCAGGTTTGATTGTTCACCTTGTTTTGAGTATAATTAGCAAGGGTATCTGTGTACTTGCCATCTCCAAACATAACAGTTTAATATAACCGTACTTCTGGGAACCAACATCTCTGTTTTTGGCAGACTGAGCTGATATCTGGTGATCAGAATGGAAATATTCGTGTTTGGGATTTGACTGCAAATTCTTGCAGCTGTGAATTGGTATGATTTGATTGTTTTCAGTACTTGTATAACTGATGTTGCAAATTTTAGATGTCTATCTAGGGATATTGAGACTGTATACCCAGGTACCAGAGGTGGATACAGCTGTGAGATCTCTAACAGTGATGTGGGATGGGAGCTTGGTCGTTGCTGCTAATAATCATGGAACTTGCTATGTTTGGCGCTTACTCCGTGGGACTCAGGTAGTTACTGATATGGGACAGTCTGGCAATACTTGTGTGAAATTTGGTTGCATTGTCATCTCCTCAAATTATTATCTTGCAGACAATGACCAATTTTGAGCCACTTCATAAGCTGCAAGCTCATGATGGATACATTCTTAAATGTCTTCTTTCGCCGGAGTTTTGTGAACCCCACAGGTTTTGCTTCCTCGTAATAGTAAAGCTTTTTGTTTATATTTGTCTGTTGTGCTTCCTCAGTTGCCTAGCTGCTGTGAGATGTCTGACTATATGATCAACATTGCTTGTTAGATATCTGGCTACTGCATCATCTGATCGTACTGTCAAGATATGGAATGTTGATGGTTTCACATTGGAGAAAACACTAACCGGTAGGAAAGTGAAATATGACATAGATATGTCAAAATGTAGCGAAGCTTATCTCAATTTTTGATGTTGTCTTAGGTCATCAACGCTGGGTCTGGGACTGTGTTTTCTCTGTTGATGGTGCCTACATTATAACAGGTGCTGTGCATGATTTTCTAAGTAGTTCAATTATTAGGAAGACCTAAAGGGACTGATATATTGGAAAAGGTTTTATTTTTGTTGAGGCAGCAAATATTGATATTACTTTCACGGGACCAGCTGGTTTTTTCTCTTTCTTTTCTTCTCTCACATCCTTTGGTGGCAGGTTTTGCATGCTGTATTAGAAACCATCATATTGCACTGACGTATTTCCTGATATGCTTTTTGCTTCTTTTCCACACAGCTTCTTCGGATACAACTGCGAGACTGTGGTCTATGTCGACAGGCGAAGACATTAGGGTATATCAAGGTCATCACAAAGCCACTGTATGTTGTGCACTCCATGACGGAGCAGAGCCCTCTCCCTCTTGAATTCCAGATTTATAATATTGTCTATACATTACTGCTTTGGTCATTACTTCATTTGCATGTCTAGAAACTAACTTGCCATAGGGTGTTTCGCTGTTGTGGCAGGGCCCCTTTGTTTTGTACATTAAGATGAGATATTTTGGAACCATTTGTAATTTTTCTGCTGAACATTTTCGGGAGCTCAATCTTGCTTAGTAACATAAAAGCTCACTTTCATCTCTTCTTAACCCCATTAGGACTTGCAGCAAAGACGCCACTATCAATCGCCTCATTTTTTTACTTCTCCATAACCCATTTTCCTAATCACAGAGTCAAGTATAATTTCATTGAAATAATAGGATATTCAAAATTAAAAATAGGGTAGATTTATTTTATGGCTAACTTGGCTTGGCTCATTGGAAATGATGTTTTAAATTTAAAATGTAAAAACTAATAAAGCATTATCAGTGTTGAATGTTGAAGTTTCCTTAGCCAATTTTGTACCAATCATTATCATTAAGTGCTTAGATGATATTGTTTTCTTTCAACGCCATAACCTGTGCCAAGTAATTTTATAGGAAATAGTTGTGAAACCGTTGACACTAATTTTATTCAACTCTTTATCTAAATCAACAAGACTTTGTCTTTCCGTTGAATTTGATCTTTCATAAATTTTTTTGATCCTATGATAATTGAGTTTCTAATGTCACAAAAACTAAATTGATTAGTACAAATTTATTTTGTTATTAACAAAACCATATATTATAACCTCACCTAGCCTGACAAAAGATTACTCTCTAAGTGCAATGAAACTAAAAGTGTTAGATTCATGCATGAAAGAAAATAAGAAAATGGAAAATAAGTTAGCCAAGGCATAAGTGTTGATTAACTTATTATATGAAATTAAAGTTAGGAGTATAAAGCACGAGAATGCGCCTCTCAAGACAAAAGTTATGGATTTTTCTTTGAAAAATAAATAAATTGTATTTCGAAAATGGAGGCATAGCCTTACCCCATTGATAGCTAAAATGTTTATGAAACTATTAAAGAACCAAGACATTTACAATTGAATAATTCGCTTAGCTTTAAACCAAACCCCATCTAGTTACAACAATGCTGGAAAAATTAAAGTTGTTGAAATAGGTCCATAGTTGCTCCCTAATCTTGTATATGATTGATAGGTATAGATTATAATATGTTTTTTTAGGTGTTTAAGTGTGTTTTTAATTGTTTTCTTAGATGATTATCATGTATATAGGCTTAGAAATATGTTCTTGTTAATGCTTGTATGTGTTCTAATTGTTTGATTAGTTTATAGCAAGAACTTGATCTTAATTTTATGTTTCTATGAAACAAAAATGTGAAGAAAAGAGAAGATCTTAATGCCTAGAGGCTGGTCACGATCATGGGGTTGATGTGCATGGAGCCTCTGTCATGATTGTGGCATCATGCACAATCGTGACAGAGAAGGACAAGTTACGAAGGCACCATCGTGGGAATGGTGCTTCTAGCTCACGAGAATTTTTAATTTTTGAGGTTTTAGGGCTATTTTTGGAATTGAATTAAGCGGGAAAAATTCTAGAAACAACCCTAGAAGCCTCAAGTGCTATTTAAAGACAAGAAAAACATTAAAGAAAAAAGGCAGCGACCACTTGATTCAAAGAAGATAATGGAGATATATCAAGAGAGCTTTAGAGACTTCCATATTTCTAGATCAAGACTCTAACTAGCTTTTCTTTCTTTTTCTTTTTTTTTTACTTTCATTGTTTTGGATGTTTATTTGGATTATTATGATGTTTAACATGATTTTGGGTTTCTAAATTCATATTAGGGATTATTCTTGAATTATTTTGTTGAACTTTATTTTTATTGAATTCCATACACCTGTCAATGCTTTGCAATAATTGTTATACTTATACTTAGTACAGTAAAACCTCTATAAATGAATATTTTTGGGACCTAAAAAATTATTATCTTATACGGAGTTATTAATTTATAGATAAATGAATATTTTATTAATTTATCGATAAATTAATATTTATTAATTTATAGAATAATTTTTATTTTGTACATTATATTTGTCAAATTAAATAATTAATTTTTTCCGTAATTAAGAAAAAAATAAACAATTAATTAATGATGGTGCATTGTATCTAAGTTTATTAATCTTGTCAAAAATAAGTTTATTAATCT
>JAOTAX010000002.1:29361425-29373247 GCA_025629825.1 Erythroxylum guanchezii
AGAGTAATACTCATTTTTTTCATTATGTTTCCCCTCCCCTAGGAAAAGTGGAAAAAAGTTATTGAGTTGAATAGCTAGCGGCTACAACTGTAAGCATGGGTAATATCTAGACTTGGTTGATGAAAGTTGTCTAATTGGTCTCTTTTTCTCAAGTATTTGGAACATTATGTCTTTGTACGTCAATATAGGCAATAGGAGATTAATTATTATTATATTGTTCCTAAATAGGATTTAAATTTATGTACTGAATGATGATGAGATTACACTTAGACTATTATAATGAATGAATGATTGAATTATACATATTTGGACTTACAATATCTTATTACTCAGATGGTGACTAGATGGATAGAATTATGAAAAAGCTAAGTCATATGAATTGGTAAGATTAACTTAGCATCTAGGTGTCAAGTTAACACTATGCAGTCCACCCAGGCTAAATAAGGGAAATAATAAGGATGAGGAACTCCCCAGAGGATGGAAATTCAAGAAGAGCCATCCTCTAAATCAAATTTTAAATGATGTTCAACAAAAGGTAATCACTAGATCTCATCCTAAAGATTTATCTCACTTTGTTTTCATTTGTCAAATTGAACCTAAGACAATAAGAGATTCCTTTAATGATTAATGTTAGGTTCTAGCTATACGTTAGGAGTCAAACTAATTTGAGAAGAATAAAGTCCAGACTATAGGTACCAAATAGGTCTTTTAAAATAAATTACATGAACTAGACATATTTTGAGAAATAAAGCTAGATTGGTAACAAGTGGGTATAATCAAGATGAGGGCATAGACTTTGAGGAAAACTTTTCTCCATCAGCTAGAAGGCTCTCTTATTTGCACTTGCATCCTATATAGATATCAAATTGTTTAAATGGATGTTAAAAATGCCTTTTTAAATAGATTCATTTGAAAAGAAGTTCGTGCGAATTAATCTGTTGGTTTGAAAAACATGATGCACCTCACCATGTCTATAAACTTTCCAAAGCTTTATATAGGCGAAAATAAGCCGTTAGAGTTTGGTATGACAGGCTAAGCGCATTTCTTTTAGAAAATGGATTTTCTAAAGGCAAAGTTGACACTACACTTTTTATTAAAATGCATAAGCATGTTATCCTAATTGTTTAAATTTATGTTGATAATATTATTTTTGGTGCTACTAATGAGAATATATTTAAAGAATTTTCCAAGTATATGAGTAGGGAGTTCGAGATAAGCATGATGGGACAACTTAACTTCTTTCTTAGAATCCAAATTAAGTAAATGAAGGAAGGTATCTTTAAAAATCAAGTAAATTACATTTAAAAAAAACTACTCAAACTTTTCACAATGGATCAGGCCAAACCATTATGGACATACCTATGAACATTACAACAAAATTGAACTAAGATGATAAGGATAAGTTGGTGGATGTAAGCTCTATCTAGGTATGATTGATAGCTTACTTTATCTTACCACAAGTAAGCCTGATATTATGTTTAGTGTTTGCCTATATGCTAGATTTCAATGAATACCTATAGAATCACATCTATTAGCCATTAAACACATCCTTAGATAGTTATATAAAACCATTAACTTTAGACTTTGGTACCTTAAAAATACATTCTTTGACTTAATTGGTTATTTGTATGTGGATTTTGTTGTTAATCTTTTGAATAGAAAAGGCACACATGATATTTTTCAATTCCTAGGAAACACATTAGTTTATTGGTTTATTAAGAAACAAAATTCAGTTGCTTTATCAATAACAAAAGCCTAGTATATGGCAGTTGGTCATTATTGTGCTCAAATTCTTTGGCTTAAACATTAACTTAGAGATTATAGATTCAATCTCACAAAGAACCCTATTCAACACTCCAGAACAAGGTAGATAGAAATTAAATATCATTTCGTTAAAGATCATGTGCAAAATGGAGACATTTCATTAGAATTCATGGATAAACAAGACCAATTGGCTAACATTTTTAATAAATCTGTGAGTGAAAATAGATTTTGTTCAATGAGAAGAGAATTAAGGATGATTAATGGAAATTATCTTAGATAAATGAGTTTTTTTAATGTATTTTTAACTAAACTTGTTTTTTTTTTGTTTTCATTTAATGTCAAAACACTTTAATATAAGTTTTCAAAAATTAATAGTTGACCAATATCCCAAATTGGTGGACCAATATCCTATAAACAACTAAGTTGAGTTCCACCTAATATTTTGGCTCTTATCTAGTCACCTAACTGGATATAACTATCGACTAGTATCACTCAAAGGTTAACCAATATTCTTGAATTCGATATATCCCTTATATCTTGAGATTGTGTTGATCATAAACTTTGGTTGAGCAATAAAAGACATGGGTTGACCAATATAAGCTTTTAGCTAACCAATAATTCATCTTAAAACATAGCAAGTCGATCTTTCTTATTCACTACACCTACTCTCTAGTTTTTCCTCTCTTTATCTTTGTAAAATCATCTAAAAAAAGCCCAACGCGTTCTTCACAATCATATCCAACCTCCATCTCTTTTGTTAACCTCCTCGCTCCACATGACTCCACAGCATCACTAAAAATGACGAATATTTCTTCCATAACACCAACCCCCTCCAACGTTATCTTTCTTCTTTAGTGAGATTCATATGCTTTCTATGACTCTAAAAAATTGCCTTATACTCCAAAGTGTTTGCCAATTGTTCTCCAAACCTCCATTCATTCCACATCACCAACTGTTAACCCTAATCTTCACTCATTTGGGATTTTCATTATCATGTTTCCTTTGATCAACTGATGATTTCATTAACAACTAATCTCAATTTATAACATTTATATGCATTGAATTTCATGTATTACACTTTCAATTGCATCAATTTAGCATTTAGGATAAATTAGGGTTTTAAAATTAGGAATTGCCTAATTTTATAAGAATTGTACTAAAATTTTCAAATTTGGAGGATCTTTAGTTTAATTTATACCTAATTTGAGCTTTATTAACTATCAATTGATTTAAATTATTTTTAATTCTATCTGAATTGAAATTTGTAATATTCTTGCCTAAATTAATTTAAGGGATTTGCTTATTATGCATTAATTTTCAAAATTAATTGTTTTTTAATCCAGTTGATGTTTGATTTACATTTTTTAACTATAAATTGTCTAACATTGAGCTTAATTTTATCTGAATCAAATTTTTTGATCATTTTGTTTTGAAAATATAAAAGGAATTTTCATTAAAAAGAATTGAGTTACAAGCAACAGAAGATTACAAGGGGAATACCATGTCCATCTAAAATTGTAGCATTGTTACTACTCAAAAGATATGATTAAGTGATGATATAAGGAAGGTTGGAGTTTTACACCACACCTCTTAATAGCAACAATTATATGATGTTGTCCATTATCTCCGCAATAAGAAGTGGGCTAGGTTTCTGCTTGGCTTCAAATCGTCAACTATTTCTTTCTTTCCAAATATTTTGCACACACATGGTCACGACTACAATGTAGATCAACTTTGGGGGAGTACATTGAGAAGAAAATCACTATATTACACTGGAAAACGTATTACATGGTAAAGACCAGTTACACCTCATTTTTATCACTTCCCATGCACGGTTGGTGAAATCACACATAAAGAATAAATAAGCATTGGTCTTATCTGTCGCTGAACAAAAAGGGCATGAAGAATCCACATGTAAATACCTGAGTCTATCTATAGTGTTAAGATGGTTCTGAATAGCCAGCCATAGGAGAAAGGAAAGTTTAGGTGTTAAGATCTTGTTCCATATGATGTTGCACTAATGCACTACTGGTTTCTTCATTCTTAATCCATATAATGCTGCACCATTTGATCATTTTTCCTTCGTGATAAATGGGAATTTCTTTTCATACATTGCTTTTCAAATTTGATTTTTAATTTAATTGATGATTGGTTTAAGCCTTTTGATTGTGAATTTCCTCACATTATGTTTAATTTTTTCCAAATCAAACTTTTTCATTGTTTTACCTAAATGATATTTGAAGATTTTTATTTATGCATCAACTCTCAAAATTAAAGATTCGTTCATTCAATTGAACATTGTTTAAAAAGCTTTTAATTGCAAATTGCATTTATTTTTGGTAAACCTTTTTTTATTATTTAACCTAAATTTCATTAGGGAATTAGAGTTTTTAGGTTTTTCCAACTTACATGCTTTTGATGCCTTCTTAACTTAATTGAAACTCCTTTTTGCTACCCATTTTTGTGCTTACATGGATCTTTTACTTATCTATGTAATGTATTTAATTTCTTACTTGATATTTGTAGGCTTGAGATTTTAAAAGTACTATCTTTTCTTTCTTATAGGCAATATTTTATATCTAGTCATTACTATATCTCCAATCCTTTTCTTTTACCCCTAATATTATCACTAACCTTCTCTCTGATGGCCAGAATTGAAGGAAACCCTAATCCCACACCTAGGACTATCACTTAATGTAGGGTTAGCCATACACCCTCTAGGATTCGTAGGATCCAAGAGTGATCACTAACCCCTTCTCTTCCCATACCTACACCTACAGAGGATGAGGACTTTGATACTGTCTCGACTCAATTATGCCTCCTATGATCTCTATAAGAATTGTGTTATTTCTCCTTCTAGTTTAGAACAACTTAAGGATCATGGTCTTGTCCATTACTTCATTAATCAAAGGTGGGAATCCTTTCTTACCAAGACTTATAAGATCAATCCCACCAATTTTATGGTTTTTTAATACCAATCTCAATCTCAAAATAATTTAAGGTGACACCTAAATCTTTTCCACCATCAGTGGCATTGATATTCATCTCACGTCTAATCTCATGAATGAGAACCTAGGCATCCTCATTGCAAAACACCCTTCTTACCATAGTTGTTGTATAAAAATTTACTAAGCGCCCATATTGTTTCCTTTATTGGAGCAAGCTTATATTTAAGTTCCCTAATGCATGTTCATGGCCTTTATGTTATTCCTTGTTTCATTAAATAGATTTTTTTCTTTACTATTAAGCATTGTACCTTTTTAGGATGCGATGTTATATGTTTCTTATCTACTTTTATACTAGGAAATGCTATTCACCTTAGGTCACTTTCTTTTGCTTAACAAGGTCCACTTCCATCAAACCGAAAAGAAGAAATAAAACATTTTATATTCCCTTATTCCAAGTATCATCTTCCACTACTTTCATACTCCTTCTGCTAGCAATGAGCTTTGATTTTTCTTTGACTCTGCTACACGTAAACACATGGTATATCAATTGATTGATGAAAAAATTACTAGACCATATTAGTGACAACATCTTCAACCTCAGCACCCCTCTCGATTCCATGAGACTCTACCTTACGATGGCCCCACGAGCCCAATTTGAGTCACAATATTGAGTTACCTATAAATGATGAGGCCGCAACCTCTTAACCATGTCATTGCTCCCCACCAGATGTTTGTCTTGTGGACATTGAGGATAACCTTACTACGTGGCAAGGGGAGCTTGATTCTTTTTGAGACATCTGATGCATCACCTTGACGGCCTATAGTGTTTTTTTTAGTCTCATTTCCCCTAACTGACTCTTTTTGATATTTCCAAAAGGGGAGAAAATTTTTATGATATTAGAGGGACATACTACAATTATGGGGGAGTATATAAGATTTAATGTATTTTACATAATGGATATTGATGTGTACTTGATTGATTATATATTCACTCATTCATACTTAGTGATTAATGTTATGAAATACTTATGATACTCATTTTGGTTCATATTTAGTTTTAGGTACAAAATGGAAGCACAAGAGCTAAACTTAGCTAAAAGCACATCATTTGAGCCATCCTCTTAATTTTTCAACCATTTTTTCCTTTATGGAATAAGAAAGAGATGAATTAGGGTGACAATGGGATAAGAAAATGCAAGAAATGAAGTTCCTACAACTTACTTGATCTTGTATGGAACCAAGTAACTCTCTGGAAGTGTGTAAGATTATTTCAGAATTTCCTACAAATACACGATCATGTATTATTTACATGGTCATTTAGAACCACAAATTGGGAAAATTGTATTGTACACGATTAGATATACAACTGTGTATCCAACCGTGTACTCCTAGAATCCTAATTTTTGCTATAAATAGACATTAAAATGACCAAAGAAGGGATGAATCATTTTAGAAGCACAAAAGTGGGAAAAAAAAATACCTACCTTTTAAGATCCATAGAAAGCTAGCCTTTCCCCTTTAGGTTCAAAGGTGAAATTAAAGTTGAAGAACACATTTGAGCCTCTCTTCATCTTGTATTGTTGATTTTGTGTTATTCTTTGCTTATTGTCTTGGGTATTCATGTAAGAATGAATTAAACTCTTTTAATAGATCATTTGTGTATGAAACCATTGCCAAAATCTAAATTACAATATGTAATAGTTGTATCTTTAATTTATTTGTGGTAAACTAATGGTTATGAATCATTAGGAATAATATAATATAGGTTAAATGACCCGAGCTTGTGTGGTTGTTGACTAGATTGATCTATTTTACTAGTTTATAATGTAGTTATCATGTAAAATCTAGAGAGCATATTCTAGGTTGTTTGATAACTAGATTTGATCAAAGAGCTTATTTTTATTAGGAACGACCTAAGGGAAATTGGGGTTAATATAGCTTATTGTTAACTTACGATTAATAATTTCTAAGAGAGGTATGAGAATAACAAGACAATTAAGTATGCTTATTTATGTGCAGGCTAAGATTGAACCGAGAACTAGATTCTAAAATTTTTCATCAATCTTCTCATTTTTGTACTGTTTAATTGAAATACTTTTATTAGTTCAATTTTATTTCATTTTGTTGATTACATTCAACCAAAACCTCCCATATCTTAAACACTAATTCTTTCATTATATAATTTAGACATACACTTCTTGTGGATACGATCCCTACTTAACAATACTTCAAATTTAGTGTGCAGAGTTAGATTTTATTTTATGGTCTGTTCGATGCCCATCAAGAATTTTGGCATTGTTGTTGAGGAGTAAAGTGCTTTAGTTTTTGCTTTTGCTTTTAATTGATATTTTGTATATATTTGTTTATAATTATTTTTTACAATTATTTCTTGATCTTTTCATATGTGTTAGTGTTTGCATTTAGTAGTGATGAGATCTCATTAACAAGATCGATTAAGAGGACACTACAAAGGGAGTATGTCAATGTTATTGGGGAAATTTTGCCCATAATCCATATTCCCAGTCCTATAACTTTGGTTGGAGAGATCACTTGAACCTTCATTATATAGGGGATAGCTACAATACTACTTCCTAGACAGGCTATATGGTGCACAATAATTCCCATATAGACCAAAAATCCCTTCTTCCAAATCAGCTAAATCTCTAGAAGAGTTAACTAAGTCTCTTGCTACTAATACTCTGCAATTTGAGCAGGATGTGAAACAGTTCTAGCAAGATACAAAGTATAGAATCTATAACATGGTAAACCAGATGGATTACATGGCGATAGCTATTAACCACCCAGAACCACAAAGCGGAGGTAAGCTACTATCTTAACCGAAGGTGAATCCCAAGAACGTTAGCACAGTATCCTTAAGGAGTGAAAAGGAGCTTGAGTTTCCTAATAGGCCCCCACCAAAGATGGACAATGAAGATGAGATCGAGAAGGAGTTAGGAGATAAAGGAAATCCCTCATCTAGCATAAAAGTAAAGTTTGAAAGTTCCAATATGGTTAAGACTAACCTTTCACCTTTTTCTAGCAATTTAGAGAAATTAAACAAAGAGGAAAAGGGTAAAAAGTTATTGGACGCTTTTCAAAACTGTAGGGATCCAGTAGAGAATAAAAGTATGAAAATAGGAAAGACACTAAATGTCAGTGGTCATCAACTCAGGCCTTATGCTGAAGAATCTCAACTAGAAAATGTAGAAGTGGAGACAATTGAAGACCATAATTTTATCACATAAGGATGAAAGCCTGGAATCAAGCCAATGACAATAAATAATGGCGCTGCTTGGAGGCAACCCAAGGGAAGTTTGTTTCTTTTTCTTTACATTTTTACGTTTGTTATTTTTGTTGAATGTTCAATTTCTTACATTTAATGTTGCATCGGAAACAATGTAAGTTTTAAGTGTGGGATTGAGGATTATCATGTGTGCTTTTAAGTTGTTTGTTTCTTATGTGTATGTGGGTTTTTAAGTTGTTTTGTTTCTTATGTGTTTTTAAGTATAAAAAAAGGAAGAATCAAATCAAACAAACAAATGTTTTCTCTTTTTCTATAACTTCTAGGACTATATAATCATAATTAAAGAGTAGAATTGACTAGAAAAAGTCATGGCAACTTAAGCATGCACTTTTAGTTTTGTGATTGGTCAATGTACTTTATCTTTAAAAGAGTTATGACTAGTGGGTAGATATAAGTCAGTGAGATTTTGAACCTTTTTAGACTGATAAATCCATATCAATCCTATTGTCTTTTGATCATATATGACCATCATGACATGTACATCATAACTTTGCTTTGATTTTCTTTTTGAGATCACATTTTATCACATATATTAACATGAAAATGATATAAGCATTCTTTGTTTTACAAGATACATTAGCCAAATGGCCTATCTATTGATATGAATTTTCCTTTTTTAGGCCCTTTTGAAATTTATTAGCCTTTTCTTTTTGTGCTAACCAAAGGGTGAGCCTTGGAGCAATCGGTAAAGTTGCTTATTTTTTACCATAAGATCACAAGTCATGAAAACATCCTCTTTGTAAAACTACAAAGGTAAGGCTGTGTACATTATGACCCTCTCTAGACTCCCACAAAGCGGAGAGTCTTATGCATTGGGTACGTTGACGTTGACGTTTTTTTTTTTTGGTGCTAACCACATTACAAACATTTAACCCAACCAAATGTCCTACCCAAGTCTTAAAGTTAGTGGAGCATTTGTGATTGATGATTTTTGGGGATGCACAAAAGTATGAGTGTGGTGGGTTGGTTATAATTGTTGGAATGTGATTTTATCTCTTATCAATGAATTTTGTTGTTGGTTAAGCTTCTTTCAATTTGTGTTTAAAAAAAAGAAAGAAAAAAGAAAATTTGAAATAAAAATATCAAGGAGGAAAATCAGTGACGATATCTATTGTGACCTTGATACGGAGCTGGAGGTTCTAACTAAGATGAATGTGCTAACTATGGATATGATGCCAGAAATAGATCGATTTTATATCACCCTTCAATTCGAATTAGTAAAAGCAATGTCTCCTTGCATAATATAAATTCCAAACATTCATGATCTGGATGTCAATGATTCATATTACTTATCCCTTGGTCTATTAGTGAACTATCTCTCTAGGGATTATGATAGATGTTCCATTAGAAATATTCTTGATTTTGCTTTGAATCATATTCTCCAAAAAGTGGATCCTACTCTAATAGCTCTGAATAAATTAAATACATGCATTAAGATACGAAGGCTTCTTATTTAACAACGACAAAAGTACTTTTTCACTCTTTCCTATACTAGGGGATTTCACTTAGAAAAAATATGGAATGGGTGGTTTAGTTATGATGCAAATGAGGGAGATGTTATTTTAAATGGTCGCTCCTTATGGTTACAATGTTAATTTATCATCAATTCTTGTGAGTGATTCCTTTGGATTCCTTATGCTTTATATGGTTTATAGTGTAAAGGCTTGAATCTAAGCTATGAAACATAATTTTTTACATTCATAATAGTTAATGATACCCAGTTTTAAGTGAATGTTAATTTTTGTACTTGATGTTCCATTGAGTTTTTTTTTTTTTTTTTGCTTCACTAGCTTTGATGACTTTTACACTACATTATCTAAATACATCTCACCTTAACCTTTTGCCCATATTATAACCTTAAAAACTCCTTTGATTCATAATTATGTACGAGAATCCTAGTGGTGGAGAACTAAAATGATATACGAAGCCTCAAAATATCTTGATCATGAATGGTGTTTGAGTGGACCTAAAAATCTATCTTATTCTTAAACACATCTTCTCAATGTCTACCCCTAGATTGCTTAATTTCTAAAGGGAATAGTTGTTAATTGATCATGAGTAGAGGCATTTAATGTTTAGTTATTGCCATGGTTTTGAAAATTATTCCTCTTTTCTTACGACTATCTGTTCTTAGGAAATATGGAAAAAGGAGGAAGTGTTTTGGACTGTGATATTGATTTTCTTGTTTACCCGAGGACGGTAAAAAACTAATTGTGGGGAAACTTGAAGTGTTCATTGATTATATATTCACTCTTTAATATTTAGTGATTAATGTTATGAAATGCTTAAAATATCTATTTTTGTTCATATTTGATTTTAGGTACAAGTTGGAAGCATAAGAGCTAAAATTAGCTTAAAGTACATCCCTGGAACCATCCTCTTGATAGTCTAAAAGGCTCACTATGCATAAACATTTCATTTCATTTCATAGCATGAGTCTTTACATTCATTAAGAGGTACTGAAACTTTTGTCTTTAATATAAAAGCTTCTTGATCTTTAAAATAATCTTTAGGAAACTTTCTATAATGTCTTTAATCATAATGACATTAATCAAATTAAGTTGAGTATTTAAACGTGTTAAAATAATATTTTTGGTTGACCTATATGGGTTAGTAGTCGACGAAAATATAGGTTAAAGATATTAAATTTCAATTATCTAGAGCTTTTTGTAACACTATTGATATATTTTTTAACCAATCTTTCATATTAGTAAACCAGTATCCTTTACTTGTCCACCAATGTTCCAATGTTTAATGAATCTAAACCTTTTAATGCATACTGGTTGATCAGTATATCTAATGTATCGATAGCAATGGCTAGTTCCTAGCTCTAATGGCTATTTT
Source organism: Erythroxylum guanchezii (assembly GCA_025629825.1). Classification (NCBI taxonomy): domain Eukaryota; kingdom Viridiplantae; phylum Streptophyta; class Magnoliopsida; order Malpighiales; family Erythroxylaceae; genus Erythroxylum; species Erythroxylum guanchezii. The sequence continues at coordinate 29,372,286 of JAOTAX010000002.1, forward strand.
ATGTCTTAAAATAGTATAAATAGGTGCTTTGTCTTTAGTTATAGTATTAAGAAGCTTTTAAATGTCCTCTATACACATTTCTAAGTATTTTTAAATCGTTTGAGCATTCATTGTCACATTTGGAGTGTGTCGGTTTTTTTTTTGTGATTATCAAAGTATCCAAGTGAGCAAGTTTGAGTTGTAAGTTGTATTTAGGGTGTATGATCATTGTATTGGGTTAATCTAAAAGTGGTTTGACGCTCCCATTTACGTTGAAGAAAGATTGAAAAGGAGAATCCTCTTTATCAAAATAAAATATTGTACAAAGGCTATTTACCTTGAAAGAATAATTATAGTTAAAATCTAAGTCGAGTCTTAGGAGTGGTAGGCAAGGTTTATTTGTTGAACCACTATAAATAGGTTAGCATCTCTCTTTCCTTTCTCTATGCTTTTTGGTTTACAAGTATAACTAAATTCATTTACTTTTATTTCATTCTCCCATTAGTGATAATTTATAAACATTATTTTATAAGTTAGTATACTTTAATTAAAATCTTGAAAATCTTGAACTCACCCAATTCACCCTCCTCTTAGGTGCCATTAGGGAATAACAATATCATTATTCATCTTTATAAATTGTGCTCATCAACGTAATAAATTAGTAAATATTTTGGTTAAATTTTATTGTGGCCCAATTTAGTCCTCTCTCTAGTGCCATTAGGGACTAACAATTATTTTTGTTCTTTATTACTATTTTGATTACTATTAATTAATAACAAATAACAAAACAAATCAATGTTAAAAATTAATAGGACCACCTATATTAAAATTGTAAATATAGTCTTAGGAATAATTCAATAACCTAAATGATTGTTTTTGTTGGGCCCGTGTTTTGCGTACCGGGGTGAACTCAAGCCCAATCTAGCGGGGCGAGTGAGGCCCCGCATACCTCAAGTTTGCACGCGACCACAACCTTAATCAGT
>JAOTAX010000002.1:29377563-29395970 GCA_025629825.1 Erythroxylum guanchezii
GCAGCTGGTAAAAAGACCTGATGACAGAAAGGTGATTGGAGTGAAGTGGGTATTTAGAACAAAGCTGAATGGAGATGGCTTTATAAATAAGCATAAAGCAAGGCTTGTTGTGAAAGGTTATGCTCAAATCCCTGGTGTTGATTTTTCTGACACATTTGCTCCTGTTGCCAGAATTGAAACAATCAGGTTGCTACTGGCCATTGCTGCTCAAAAGGGTTGGAAAGTGTACCAGTTAGATGTCAAGTCAGCATTTCTAAATGGTCTTCTTGATGGGGAGATCTACGTAGAACAACCTGAGGGGTTTGTTGTGAAAGAGCAAGAAGAAGATATGTATTTGCTCAAAAAAGCTCTATACGGTCTGAAGCAGGCATCAAGGACCTGGTATAGCAGAATTGATGAGCATTTGATGCAGCTGGGATTCAAAAAAAGTCTCAATGAGGCTACCCTCTACATCAAAGGTGATGAGATCAATTTTGTTGTTGTTTCTCTGTATGTGGATGACTTACTTGTTACAGGAAGCAACTTGGAACTTGTGAATAAATTCAAGAAAGATATGCAACAGACCTTTGAGATGACTGACTTGGGGGAAATGGCATATTTTCTTGGAATGGAGGTTCAACAAAAGGAGAAAGAGGTGTTCATTTGCCAATCCAAATATGCTAAAGAAATTCTAAAGAAATTCAGAATGGATGAGTGCAAGATTGCTACAACTCCTATGGGTAAAAATGAAAAACTCAGCAAGGAAGATGTAGCGGAAAAGGTTGATGAAACTCTGTACAGAAGTCTAGTGGGTTGTTTGATGTATTTAACAGCCACAAGACCTGACATCTTACATTCTGTGAGTCTGCTATCTAGATTTACGAATTGTGCTATTGAAACTCATTTTTCTGCTGCTAAAAGAGTTCTAAGATATGTGAAAGGAACATTGAAGCATGGAATCAATTTCTGTGCTAGTCAGATTCATGTTCTGCAGGGCTATTCTGATAGTGATCATGGTGGTTCTGATGATATGAAGAATACTTCAGGTTATTGTTTTAATCTGGGGTCAGGAATGTTCTCCTAGTGTTGTAAAAAACAAGAAGATGTTGCACAATCAACTGCGGATGCAGAGTTTATTGCAGCTACAGCTGCTGCAAATCAAGCTTTATGGCTTAGAAAGGTGTTATTTGATCTAAACCTGAAGCAAAATGAAGGAACATATGTGTTTGTGGATAATCAAGCAGCAATAGCTATCTCAAACAATCCCGTTTTTCATGGAAAAACGAAGCACTTTAATATCAAATTGTTTTTTCTGAGAGATGTGCAGAAAGAAGGTTCTGTTGTTCTGAAATATTGCAAAACTAATGACAATGTTGCAGACATCTTCACCAAACCTTTGGTAAGAAGCAAATTTGAGTTTTTAAGGGAAAAACTTGGAGTTTGCAGCATCAAAGCCAAGGAGGAGTGTTAAGAAGTTGATTTAGCTGCTGCATTTCCTATTTAGTTGCTGTAATTTTTCTTTTTCTGTTATGTTTTGACTTGTTCTACTGCATTTCAGTCGTTATTTCCATTTTTTTAGCTAAGTTGTTAAACATGGAGGCATGTTCCATGGATAAGCTGGAATATAGGAATTTTTGTTTCTTTTTCTAGCTGTATTTAAGCACATTTGCTGTTAATAAAAATAGAACGTTGCACTGAAATATTCTTCTCTTTCTCTGTTTATTCTTAGTTTGCTCTAACAACAATTCTTATAGGATCAACCCCTACTTATAAGTGTTAGCTGGCTATATTATGCATTAGTGGTTAAAACTTATGATTCTTTATAAGTACAATAAATTCAATTAGCAATGCTAGGCTTGTTTTAGAAAGGAAAAATGCTCAAGAAGATTTAGGAGTAGTGAAGAGCAGCTATTTTAGAAAATTTACCTACAGTGCAGACTTTCCATGATAGCAAGAGAGCTAACAGCTAACCTCCCTACAAACATCAGGGAAAGATCGATGGTTACTGGTTTCCCTCATCCCAAATCGGCTAACCCAAACTCAATCCATTATCTTCCTATTTTCTATTGCAATACCTTATACAAAATTATACGTAAACTACTGGCAACTTGGTAGAAGAATGTTCTGAACCCTTTGATCAATAACACTCAAGGTGCTTTATACAAGAATGATTAACCGGGGATGATATCTTACTTGCTCAAGAGTTATTCAAGAACAATAGAAGGAAAAACTCGAATAAGAAGTATGGAATAAAAGTTAAACTTTCACAAGGCCTTTGATTCTATAAGTTGGAACTTAATTATACACATATTGGAGGCTTTTGGTTTTCCCAAAATGTTTATTACATGGATAGAACAATGCATTATAACAACCTTATATAATCTATTAGTTAATAGTGAGCCAAGAAATAGGGGTTGAGATAGGGAGATCTCCTATCTCCCTACTTATTTATTCTTTATATGGAAGCCCTTTGAAGACTAATGGATCACAACATCAAATATAACACAAGCTTCAATTTCTGTAACAAATGTAAGCAGCTAAAAATCACTAGCCTTTTATTTGCTAATGACTGCTTTTTTCTAGGGAAAATAACAAATAAATTAGCAACCAAATGACCTCACTTCAAATCTTTAAGGAGCTACATAGCCTATTTATCAACAAGCATAACAATTGTTTATGCTGGAGCTATACACCTAGCACTTTAGCTCTCTAATATCTTTGATCTCCAACTCTAAGAAGCTCCATTCGCCTATCTAGGCTTGTGAATTTCTACCATGAAATTGCATTATGAAGACCACATTCCCCTATTGGACAAGGTATAAAAAAGGATCAACAATTGATGCAATGGAGCCATATCTTTTGTTAGAAGATTGCAACTAATAAACTCAAACCTAAAGTCCTTATATACATATTGGTCCTAACTTATCTTCTTATACAAAATATTGATTAAAGCTATAGAAAACATGACTAAAAGTTCCTTATCTAGAGCTTATGAGTATAGATTCATAGCTAAAGTGAAACGGGATGAATTTTTCTTACCTAAATATGAAGGAGGTCTAGGGATCCTACAAATTGAACTCATCAATAAAGTGTCACTTAGCTAAGAGGATTTGAAGAATTCTATCAAGTGATGACGTTTTGTAGGTCAAGTGGATTCCCTCCTACTACTTAAAAGGAAGAAATTTTTGGGAAATGAAATATTAAACCACTACACCCTTATTCATGTCTTAGCAACTTCATATAAGAGACTTCCTATCAAATGATTTCAAATGCATAATTGGCAAATGTAATAAAGCTTCAATATGGTATGACAATTGGAGCACATCGGGTCCTTCACCTAAATTCAATTTATCACCAAGGCTTTTACACCTCATTCTTGAGAACTACAAGATGAATGTAATTATTAATCGTAGTGAATGGTCAAGTTGGTCTAAAGAGATTTCTTCAACATCCGAAATTGTTCCAAGCTACATCCCAAATTCAAGCTTGGAGGACTTCTATTAATGACTGAAACATTCATAAACCACTCCAGGAGCTTTTCAAACCCCAAGGCCAAATACATAATTAGCAATGACAATATTTGGAATAAGGAAATGCTTCATAAAATTTCCTTCCTCATATATTTAATAACACTAACTACTTTGGATAGACCGAGCTTCCTCAATATCCTTCAAACTTGTTGTCTTTGCAAAACTCACCAAGAATCCTCTCTTCATCTCTTCTTTAGCTGCGATTTCTCTACAAAAATTTGTAGAAAAATTCAATCTATATGCAAAGTAATATCTTCAAATTGAACCAAGCAGAAACACTCAAATGGTTAAGCAAATAAGAGACTTCATCAAAAGTGATAAAACTATTCTCCAAATAGCTCTTGTCTCCACTATGTACACATTATGAAAGAAAGCAATAGCAAAACTTTCAAAGGTATCGAAAAGACTAAGGAACAAGTCGCAGCTGAACTAGTTACATGTATTAGAAAACAATTACTCATTATTCAAATATAAAAAGCATTGTTGCAATCATGACTCAAACATAAGAATCACCAAAAACTTTCTCCAATGGCATATCCAACTCATCCTAAGTCCTCATTACAAACACAATAAGACTATACAGAAGTGCCTTGTTGCTCTTAACAAAGATGGTGGAGCAAAAATTACAGATGCTTCTGCTTTCCGGAGAATTTTGTAAACAACTTAACTCAAGCTTGGTAATGACTATGTACTTCTGGTTGCACTACTACCGAATTGTAAGCTTATAATTTCTTTAGAAAAGTCATACAAATGTCCACAACTGATTGCTGATACTTTTTTTTTCCCTGCTTATCATCTGCATTACTTATCGTGGACTTGACGGTAGGCCTTTATAACTCTTTTAGAGGGCTTCTTTAAATCAATTCATTTATCTTCAAAACAAAATGACACATCAATCTGTGATAAGTATACGAAAGAAAGATCAACTAGATCATGAATGAACTGTAATTGGATCATTTAGAAAGTCCTATTTCTTGTCTCAATGATTGCATGTACAAAACCCAGGGTTTGCATGCCTTTTGGCAGCCACTGTTTCGGGTAACGAATATTCTTTACTGATCTGCAGCATTAAATGTCTATATAAATAAAAAAAATCCAATAGTGGATTAGGTAATCTTCCTAAATGTACATTGCTTAAGATACATTTGCTGGTGGATTGGTTAGGAGTAGAAAGAAGCTTTATGAATCAGTTTAGTGATATATTGTGTGACGGAGTGAATTAGCTTTATCAATGCTTGTTTACACATTTCAGGAACCTTTTTGTAGAATTAGCCCGTGTCTTCATCTGGTAAAGCGTAACAGTTTAAAGGTCTGAATCACGTCAAATAGCATTCTTCTAATTGTTAGAAGACAATGAAGTGACGACATATTATAGCAATGATCTAATTGAAAATTGAAGGTCAGATTAAAAGTCACGTAATTTTTAGCCATGCTTGTTGAGGGAAAAACTTACTTTATTATATAGTGACGAAATTTTGAAATCAGGATTTCAGATACTAAAAATTTAACAGACTTTTAAAGAATTAAAGGAAACGACGAAGAAATACTGATAGAGTTGTTGTGAGGGGGGGAAAAAAAGGATAATATTAAAATGCACAATAATGGGACCAAAATTGAAGAGAAACACTTGGTTAGAGAATAATGGAGCTTCGATGCTTTAAACTTGGCAATTATTAAAAAAAACAAATAATCTCTTTTAAAGTATTAAAAAATAACTTTAAAATTACTAAATTATCTAATTTAAGTTCTTAATTAACAAAATTTTTTATTCTATTAAAATTTCGTTATTTAAGAGTTATATTAATAATGTCATAATAATTTTTAAATTTTAAACAAACATAAAGTAAACCTTCAAGATTAAAATCTATGCAGATCTTTATTCCTATAATATATGCTGCTTCTCCCATATCATTCACGGAGGAATTCTTAGATAACCAAATCTTTACAGACTGAAGCATTGATATGTTATTTCCAATCAATAATATGTCATTACATATAGTACTAGAAAAACAACTGCTCTCTCACTAATCTTCTTATAGATATTTGGTTCATCCAAATTTTTTATAAAATCAAACTCTTTGATTATCTCACCAAAACAGATATTCCAACTCCATGATGCTTGCTTAAGTACATAAATAGACTTTTGCAACATGCATACTTATTCAGAAATCTCTTCGGTTCAAAACCTTCAAGTTGTGTCATATACACATCCTCTTGCAAATTTCCATTGAGTAAACGCTATTTTGACATACATCTGCTAGATTTTATAATCATGATAGATGACTATAACCAATAATATCCTTATGGATTTTAGTAAAATCAACTCCTTTTTGTTTGTAACCTTTAGCCACTAACCTTGCTTTATATGTATGTACATTACCATCCATGTCAATTTTCTCTTAAAACCCCATTTGCATCCAATAGATACAATACCATCAAGTGCATCCACCAAAGTCCATACTTGGTTAGTGTACATAGATTCCATTTCAGATCTTATAGCTTCATGCTATTTTAAAGAATCAATGTCAAACATTGCTTCTTTAAAAGCAGTAGGCTCATCATGCATGAGTGATACATTGTCCTTCCCCTTTTCAATATGTAGATCCAATATAGTGAGTGGATGATGTTATCTAAGTAGTACGTCATGGACTATGTGTCTCTTAAACCATCGGTCGTATATCAAATATATCAACTGGAGGTTTTTTTTCTATCCGGATGTGAATTTGTGGCTCTTCAACTTTTTAAAATTCTACCTCACTCCCACTATTTTCTTTAAGAATAAATTCTCTTTCTAATAATGTAGCATATCTTGAGACAAACATTTTTTGCTTAAGAGGATGGAAAATTTGATATCTAATACTCTCTTTTGGATACCCCAGCATTTATCTGATTTAACTTGAAGTTTATTAGATATAATATGCTTCACATAAGCATCACATCCCCAAATCTTTAAATGTGACAACCATGGTCTTCTACCAATCCATATCTCATATGGTTTCTTATTAACCAATTTGGATGGAACTTTATTTAAAGGTAAGCAATAATTTCAATGGCATATCCCAAAAAGGAAATAGGAAAGGATTGTATGACTTATTATGGAATGTACCATATCTAATAGACGATGATTTCTTCTTTCAAATATTCCATTATGTTGTAGAGTTGTAGGGGGAGTTTATTATGAGAGAATGGGCCATTTTCTTGTAAGTAACCAAGAAACTCATGGTCCAAGTATTCACCACCTAGATTTGATCAAAGTGTCTTAATACTTTTACTAGTTTATTTTTCAACCTCAAGTCTAAATTCTTTGAACTTTTCAAATAATTCAAAATTTTGTTTCATTAATTACACATAACTATATGTAAAATGATCATTTGTAAATGTAATGAAATATGAGAATCCACCTTTAACACTAGTAGACATATGCCTATATATCTGAATGTATAAGCTTTAGTAACTTACTAACATGTTCTCCCTTGCTACTAAAGGGTGATTTGATCATCTTTCCTAACAAACAAGATTCACAAGCTTCATATTATTCATAATCAAAAGGCTCAAAATATCTTTCTTTATGCAACTTTGTTATTTTAGTTTCGTTGATATGACCTAACCTATAATGTCATAAATAAGATGGACTTTGGTTACTTAACTTTCTTTTCTTGCTATTTATGTTAAGAATTGACCTTTCAAGACCTAGCTCATATAAACCATTTATAACTAATCTGAATCTATAATAAACATCATCTTTATAAAAAAGAACAACTTATATTCTTAATCATATAGACAAATTCATTCAAATCTAAATTATAAATAGAAATGTTATTTCTGTTAACAACTGGAACATAATGAAAATTATTCAATTCTAGTTCTAGGCCAGAAGACAAAGCTATACTACAAGTTCCTACAACTAATGCAACAACTCTTGCTCCATTGCCCACTCGTAGGCCCACTTCACTTTTCCTCAAATATCTACTCCATGGTAACATTTTCATGTTACTCCATATATGAGAATCACATCTAGTATCTAATACTCAAGAATATGGAATAGAAGTAGAAAGATTGATCTAAATCATAAACATGCCTAAAGAGACAACTTCCTTAAGCTCCTTATATTTCAAGATAGCAAGAAAAGCTTGGCAGTTCCTCTTCTAGCGTCAACTCCGCAGTGAAAACATGTGCCCTCGTCATCGCTCTTTTTCTTGACACTAACTTTTTGCTTTCCTACTTTCGTAGAAGCCTTTTGGAAGAATCCACAACAAGAACGAAGCTAGGTTCCTTTTTAAGACAACCCTCTATAGTTTTGAGCATATTCAACAATTTAGGCAATGACATATCCTTTTTATTTATATGGAAGTTCATAAAGAACTAAGAAATGCTTGAACAGAAAAATTGTAGCACCAAATCAACCCTTAGTTCATGATATATGACAAAATCTAATTGGGTTAATTTTCAATATACTCAATCATCTTTAGCACATGTAGGTTCGCAAAAGATTCTTCTGCCATCTTGCATTGAAATAATACCTTCGAGAATTGATACCTCTACACCTAATTTGTGTACCAAACAACTCCTTGAAATGCATGCTTCTAGCAAGAGCATCTATGTTCTCATGCTACCTTTAAAGCTCTGGAGACATATTAGCCAACATCATGCTTTTAGCTTGCTCAATGTCATCAATATGTTGTTGATATCTCTTCCAAGCCTGATCAGTTGCATCTAAACTAAGCTCTGGTGGAACATGAGAGTCAAGAACATACAACTTCTTTTCTTACTTGAGAACAATTCTCAAGTTACGAAACCAGTTCGAGAATTTACGTCCAGTCAACTTATTAGCATTGATGATTCTCTTAAACGTCAAATTGGTACTCATCTTCTGATTCAATAATTAAAAGTTATAAAAAAACAAGTATTAGTTTATACCCAAAAATTAAATAAAATAAGCACTTTAATGAATTTTCATTACTCCCACTATTTTATTCAAAATAATAGCTCTTACTATTAAACCGAAAAATTATTAAATAATTTCCTAGTGAGCTAGGTTCCTATTAAAAAATAATTGATCTTTAGTTTCCTTAACAAATCAATTAAATTTAAATAATGTAGATAATAATTTTATTAATCACATCTTATGTGACTCCTTGATGCGTTAGGTGACAACACTTTGCCAAAATATATTATATATATTATTCCTAACCTTACCTTTAAATTTATATAATCACGATTTTGCTCATCCAAATTATACAAATTTGGTTAACTATAACCCATTAATTTAAGATAAAATATATTTGGTTAAAGTGACCTTAAGCTAATCTTATAATAAATAGAACTTTTAATTTAATTCTTAAATAATAGAAGCAACAACGTGTACTTAATATTTAACATTAAAAATCAAACAAAAAATTTGGGGGGGCTGTCTGACGAGGGTAAAGCATGTATCAGAGCCCTGCATGGTCACTGTCTTTGCGTTAATTGGCGTGTGCAGCGGCGTCTACCCCAGATGTTGTTCCCCAACCCCTATCGTTTTTTCACAGATAGGGTTTCTGCGTTGTTGTGCCGTCACTACCTCTCTGTTTCTCTCCACGTCACCGTGATTCCTACTTCCTCACCATTGGACGACCATTGTGCATTAGTTACAGGTGAAAACCACCATTCACTGTGGCTTCACCAATGGCGTTTCGCCATGGGTTTCAAGCAAAGTTGTCGTTGGTGGTTTTCCAAAACACAGCCTAACACGCAAGAGCAACAGATGCAAGTTCAAATTTTTTATAATTGAAAAAACGCATAATAAAAAAAACTAGAATAAATATATGTGGACATGCATTCTAATTTGTTTAGGGTGACTTGGAAACTCATGCCAGGCGTATAGGCAATTTCCGAAAAAAAAAAAAGATTAAACAAAAAGGGATCATGTATTGATGAAGAGAAGCGCCTCTACGAATTACCGTGAATAATTGTCTCTCTTTTTTAAGATACCCAAATTCTGAGATTTACTGGGACCATTGAAACATGATCAGCCGCTGAAGATCTCACCGTTACCGTTGTCATTTTCCAGTCTTTAAGCTCAATTCATGGACTAGCTTTTTGGCCTGTGTTTTTTTTCATTTTGTTTTTTTTGAAACCTCTGTTTCCTATTTTGTTTGTTGCGTGGCTTTGAACACTTTTTAGTTTTGTTTATTTCTTATTTTTTCAATAAAATCTGGCCGGATGGTATTAAAATCAAAAAATATATATATGTTTTTCATCAAGGAATTAATTTCCAGAACATAAGAATTGCAACGGAGAAGCAAACAAGGGAGCGGCATAAAAATTTTCAAAATGGTTTCGCTTTTAACATAAAGCCTTGATTTTTATCAAATCAATAACAATCAATTTTTTTTAATTCAAGTTAAACAATTAAAAGAGTTTATGATATTACTATTAGAAACCAACTGTAATCAAATCATGTGTGCAACAAAAAGCTAAAATTTTATAATTTTTGGTTGAATCTTGATAATTGAATAACTTAAATAATTAAATTGAATCATTAAATATGAAAATTTACTTGATTTGATATTCCTATTGAAATTCTTTCAAAACTTTTTCGATATGTCAACCACGAGCTGTTCACTCTTTCATCCTCTATAAGTATCAATAGAGTAGGTTTCTCATAGACGAATTAAGTAATAATGCTAGCTCCTTTATTAATATTCTTATTTATAGGAAAAACATTAGGGTTTTTTAATTTCTATTAAAATTAAATACTTCAATTATAATTAAAGTCAAACTCTAATTATAATTAATTTAATTTTAATAAAATCAAATATCTCATATTTGATCCTTAAAGTTTTTCAAACATTACAATTAAGTTCAACTTAATTGAATTATTTTTTCTTTTTTAAACTACTCTTTATGTGTGACCTATTAGGTTCCTAATATATTGACAATAATTATAAACTATAATTCTAATTCATAATTAGAATTAGATAACTTAAAACTCATTTAATTTATCTTTAATTCTTTAATTAAATAATTTATAATCATATATTAAGATTGATGTCTAACAATATGTCATGGACACCAAAATTTCAGGAATGTCAAAGTGGTTGACTTAATATGTCCACTCATAGTTATGATGTATAATTTAATCTTTCATCATCTAATGTTCTAATTAGATAGAGTATGGATATAGTGCCTACTCTTTTGTATCCAATCATATTCATTCTTACTAATCAGTAATTGGCTTATAATTGATATTTAAAAACACTTGTACAAATGTCAATTTACTCTAGTTAGAGAATTCTATAAATCACTACTAATTAAGAACCGTAGAATATTATCTTTAATTACTTTAGAGTTACAAATCATTTATTGACTTAATTAACTATCTCCATATGGTTCATACTGCATCCAAATACTACCAACTGAGTTATCCTATGACAATGTTTTAGTAGCATCAAAAGACAGTAATTTCCACATGATATACCTTGTTAATCTCAAGTCTAAGGATTAATTATACAATTATTACTATGAGGAAATCCACAGACATATAAGTAGTATTCTATTTGAGATCTTCATAGTCAGGTCAATTCAATGAACTTATTCTCTAACAAGCACCCATACATTAGTTTAAGTATCTTCATACTTTAATTTATGAGATCAATTACTTTCTTTATAAGAGAGAAATATAATTTGTACTAGTTTTACTATTTCATCAATATCTTGTCTTAACGAAACAAAAACTAGGAACATTTAGGAATAATACATAAATATAAATTGAATCTTATAATTATAATCTTATCATAATTTCAATTACACAGTATTTATTTCGAGGATTTTACCTTTAGTATTAAAGCATCAAATATAATTAACTTAATACAAAAAGATACAAAATTGTCTTTTATTAATTAAATAATAATGTCATGTATCAAATTGCAACTAATTGATTAGCTGCAGGGGTAGAAACTAACATCTTTTCCAAAGTAGTTAATTAGCGTTCTATTTTGTTTATTATTTTATGGTTTATTTTAATATGACTTTGTTAAAAAGCCGTTATTATCTAAATGCAGTTGTAGAAGTCCTTGTTATTTGATAATTAATTAAAATATGTATTGTTAAAGCACACTTTACATTAGTAAAAATTCCTTTTTCTTAGTAATTAAAATATGTGATGTTAAATGTTTTATGAAGGAAGACAAGTAATCACCTATAATTAGTATTTATATTGAATAAAATATTACAATTATAATGAAATAAAATTATGCGATTAAATAATAAGATTATCTAATTATCTATAAAATTTATATATCCGCCTAAGAATATGTTTTATTTCTTTGAAATTTATATACTGTTTAATTTAAAAAACAATATTTAGAATAGTTATAACTAATTGTCTAAAAGTTGGACAATGCTAATAAGATGACGGCGAGATAGAATATTTAATCACTTCTAGAACTTGGGTAAAGGTTATGCATTTTTAAGAAATATTATGAATATTGTATTGGTATTAGTAATATTAATTGGTTTTGGTTTAGTACGGTATTAGTATCTGTGCTATTTTAGGTAATTTTTAAAATTACAAAATTATTCATAGTTTTTTTAAAAATTACAAAACAGTCCTTCATTATATTGTGCCATATAATTTTAATTTTATATCAACCACGTCTCCAAAAATTATAATAAAATAAATTTGAAATAATAACTATTTCTCTATTTCTATTAATATTACTTTTTTTATATATAAATAATAACCAAAATTAATATAAAAAAGATCATTTAATTATAATATACTTAAAATGTTATTATATCATATATAAAGAATTGTTATGTTAAAACATCATATAGTAACAATAATATAGGTCCCTTACTCCATAAGCATTATAATTTACAATAGGAGTTCGTGTTGAGTAGCACGTCCAATTAGAAATAAAATCTGAAACCAAAAATACATACAAATAAAATTTTTGTATTTATATTGAATATATAGAATTTAACTTTTACTTCGGATAGAAGTGAAATTAAAAGAAAAGAGAGAAATAAAAAATCTAGAACTTTATTAAATAGAATACCTGCTCAAATTGCATTGATCTCAATTTTAGTTTAGTACAAAATTCTCATTATTAAGAGGAGTATAATCATAACTATTATTCATATTCATTGTACCAAATGATATGTCAATACTCTCCTAACCAAGATTATCTTCCAAGTCATTCACATTTGTAAAACTTGATTCCTCAAAAATCTAATCTGCTAAAAAATTGATATGGTCAAAACAAATTGGATCTATAGAACTACTTATTCTATTAAAAGTCCCTGTAAACAAATAAAATTGAATTATTAAAAAATTACAAGAAATTATATTCAACTTAATAATGGTAATAATATACTTTTCGCGAAGTTTTAACTTGTACCAAACCAAAAGCACACTGTTCAATCTTTTGTATTCCAATATTTGTTTCTTAGAATGGATGGATTCAAATAGGCTCTAATTCCTTCTCACTTAGTTGCACTCATGTATTGACTCATAATTCAAATTGTAATCCTTTACAATTTTGGAACACGACTTTCAAACTGGTAATATCAAGTAATTATAAGATAATAAAAGTAATTAAAAAAATAAAGTGATGATTAATTTCTAATTTCAAACAAGTAACAAAAATGAAGAAATATATACCTATATTAAATTTGTCTCTTTGAAGACTAGCAATAGGTGTCCCAAAATCGCCACACATAAGTGTGCCTACATTTGTGAGGTAAGAAGACCTTACTTCATCTATTCAATAATGTTTATGATAGTTAATATTATTCTCATATTAACTTCAGTTTTATTTATAATATTTGGTCTAAAATAGACACTTGGATTCAAAAAGACCTCGGTAACAAACAACAGAAAGTTTACCTTTTTTATCTTTCATTTATGACTGCAAGAAAAGATGTATATAAAGAAGGCCTATTTTTCATATTAGCCTTTATTGCTTCCTTTGACCTCTTTATGGCCTCATAAAAATAACCCATTGTTGCCTTCACATCACTATCAGCCAAATAAAGTACTCTCACCAGAGGCTCATAAATTCGGATGAAAAATTCACATTGGGACTAAAATTTATGATCTTTAAGTATAATTATGGAAACCTTTATTTAAGCATTAGGCTTGGAATCGACGCAACTCATATATTACTTGTAAACATTTGTCTTAGTTAATTCTTTATTAGAACAAATCACTCAAGTGATAATAAAAAAATTAGTTTCAAATATTGAAATAGGAGGATGCCATAAATTCTTACCATTGATGAAACCCTTTCTCATCAATTTAGAACCCTTTCATGATTATAATTGAACTTGGTCTCTTTTCTTATTTTTTTACATAGTTTCATCAATGATATAAAAGTATCTAGGATTTATTATATTTTCCAACATCAGATCAATGCAATGGACTAGGATTCTACTAAAAAGAATTATACATACTTTGTAACCTTTTTTCAGCAGCTTCATAAGTAGAATTATTGTTAGTGATGAACTATATAATTTTTTCAAGCTTAACTTCATTCACAACTTCATGAAATATCTAAAATCGATTATCATCATTTCTTACAAGGCCAAATGCATCAATAGATTTAAAAAAACATTATCCCCTTTTACAGAATACACTAAAATATTCATAATAGGATCATGATTTCTATTTATCCAACGATCACAAACGATTAAACATCTATAAGTTACCAAGTCATTCTTCTTTTATCTAAATAACTTTTTATTTTAGAAACAAAGCTACTTATAAGATTAATTATGTAGTCATTAATTGAATAAGTTTTATATTTTAGAATGAAAGAGGCAATATGCTAGTAATAATAAGACTGGGCATCATTAAATGATGCACTTGCATCATACCACTATCTAGCTATTACCATGTCTATACTATGAGTTGCTTCTTTAGATTACAAGGAACTACGAAATGAAGATTGAGCTCTAAGAGTCATTCATGGTACAAAAACAATTAGATACCTATCTTTTTCTAAGCTTAAGTTAGGTGCAACAATCCCTTCTTATTAGATACGAATATAACCTTCAACATCCCTAGTATCATCTTATCCACTACAAAAAGAAATTCCACTACCAATTTCGTAGTTTAATCTTTGACTTCATCGTTCTTATACTGATAAACTTCAAGCAAAGTTTTCATTTATCATTTCAGGTCACAAATAACTTTCTTACAAGGCTCAATATCACCTTTGATTCCAACTAAATGCTTCTTTAATATGGTGATTCTTTCCCCTTTCAAATATTTGTTTCAATAAAAATAAATATTATGGTACTTCATACCAGGAACCAATCTAGTATAAACCTAAGTTAGATCATTGAATCTTCCTAATCCTAAAGAGACTGAATTATTACGAGTACTTAAACTTCTCTCCATTTAGTTGTAAAAGTAAATAAAAACATGTGTTAAAACTAAATTAATAACTTTATGTTTAAAATAAAGTTTCTATATTAACATCTTTACATAACTATTAAAATTTAATAGTACAATATATAACATCATTACATCTTTGTTTGTAATGCAAATTGCAATGAATTTATTGTGCAAAATAAAAGGAAAAGAACCATTACTTAAACATATACTCTCATAAATCAGGGCATATCTTAAAATACATTTAAATATAATCATAGAGAAATCAAATTACCTTAGGTTAAATGTAATAAAATAAGAAATTAAATTACGTAAAGTCTCTTTTTTAGTTCCCATAAAGTATTTTCTACTACGCATTTAGCTACCCATGAGATAGGATACTGAATGTGCATTTGCAGGTTTGCTATCATATTGGAAATATTCCTTCCTAAAGTTTAATTTCGTATATTTGTAATGTTATTTTCTAATGACAACAATATACGAACGCAAACATTTTATTTTTTAAACTTAGTTGCATATATTAAATAATTTACTTATATATTAAATGTTATGTTTAAATGATTTAATCATATAGTAAATACTTTTTGTACACAAACAATAATTTGTATTAAAGTGAATTTTCAAACAAGAATTGTGCAATTAAAGTGGTTTTCAAAAGACTTTTGACACACTGGATTAGAGGTTCCTCTTAAATTCTCCGAAAGCATTTGGAATCCCTAATGCCTTTATCTATTAGATTGACCAATGTATAACCACAAATTCTTATTGCATCTTGATTAATGATGAACCTACCTGTATAATTAAGGTAGCTAGAGGACTAAGGTAAGGGGACTGCTTCTCCCCCTACCTATTTACTTTAGCCACAGTGGTGCTTATAAGGATAATTAGGGACGCTACAAGGAATGGACACATCAGGTTTCACTCCAAGTGTAAGGCGTTACAGATTATGTCCCTATCCTTTGTAGACCTACTGCTTTTTATAGAGTTGATAAAACCTTAATTTCTATAGCAATACAAGCATTGGAATCCTTTAGGACAATATTTAGGCTTGCCATGAATAATGACAAAAGCCTATTGTTGAAGCTAAAACACGAGAAGAATCCTTGGCCAACCTAACTGTTCTAAGATAGGACAAACCTCCTATTACATCTAGGCATCCCAATTACCACAAGAAGGCTTTCTAACTCATATTTCAAAACACTATTAGAAAGAATCTAAAAAATTCTTGCAAGTTGGAAAAGTAGGTTACTATCTACTACAGGGAGAATCAAACTAGTAAATGCATTCCTAAGCAAATTCTATGCTTACTAAACTTCCCATTTATGGTTTCCTAAAAATATGATTAAGGTTATTAATAGAATTATGAGCAGATTTATGTGGTTTGGACAAGGAGGAAATAATTCATTAGTAAGATTTAAGTGGGTATTTGTCTGCAAACCTAAGAGGGAGGGTGGACTAGGGATAATAACATTTAGGATCACAAACCAAGCCTAGATGCTTAAAATTTCTGGAAGCTTCTAACAAACTCTAATGTCCTATGGGTAAGGTGAGTCAATTACCATTATGCAAACAGGGGTAATATATGGAAATGGAAGCCTAGGTCAAACTCCTGCCAGACCCTCAGGCATATTATGAAGCTAAATTTATCACACATAATGGACATTGTGAGCAAGATGGGAGATGGATCCTCTAACTTATTCTAGTATGATAATTGGTCCCCTTTTGGATCATTATCAGAGGTTCAAGCACTCAGACCACTAATAGGTCTAATAACTCAGGAGAAAACAGTTAAAGAAGCCATTATCTTATACTAAGACTTGATAGCAAACTTAATGCAATAGAGGGAACGACTGGTCCAATTAGAATTGCACCTGTAAGATAAAAAAGTGTGGAGAGACCACACTTTATGGTTTTTGAACAACAAAACATGTAGGAAGTGGATTAGCAATTACTCACCAGATGTCCCTTAGTCTAAATTGGTACGGTTTGAGCAAGCTAACCCGGAGTTGTCACTTGTGTATGGCTTCTTATTAAAGGGAAACCCAACACTAGAAACATAATAAAAAATTTATGAACATTGCTGAGGATTGAGCACTACGTAAAGGAGAATTTTAATTGTAAGCTACTTGTTCTTTAAGTGTGCAATGACTAGAAGAATATGGAGTTAAGTGGTGGGGCTATGTTACAAGGGAATGGGCTTCTGGAATTAGACAAAAATCCTTCATTGGTGCTACTACACCGCCTCAAGGAAGGACATGTAGTGGGTGATTCATAAAAGCATAATAGGTATCACAATTAGGGCAATCTAGGTTGAAAAAAATTAGAGAATTTTTAGAGGAAAAGAGGAAAATGGAGAGAGGATAATTTCTAGAATTACTAACGCGATTAGAGAACACATTTTAACATTAAAACTACAACATTTTTGTATAAGGGAGCAGAAAGCTTTATGGAGACTTAAAGCTCAAATATAATGCCATGTATTAATTCGTTTAACTTGTGATAGTTAGTGCATGGTAAAGGAGTTATTTCCTTTAAAACCAAGCTATCACTTATTGCATAAGCCAAGGTGAATTGTATATTATGTCTTTTCTCAAGACTTCTTGTAACCTTTCATTATTAAATTCGATTTAATTGAATTTTTTAAAAAATAATTCATTAATTGTGTGTTTCACATAAATCAATTAATAGATTAACAATTCAAAGAACTTTTTTTTTTTCTCATTTTTATGATTATTAAGGTAACAAATAACTTTAAAAATCGAATAAATAGGAATTTATGTTTTTATGAAGAGATTCACAAAAATACTCATTAATAGACATATAAATTTAGCAAGAAAATAATCTATTTCTTATTATTCCCATAAATTCAGGTTAATATTCCCTTGTAAAACAAGTTAATAACACATAATTGATATTTTATACTTTATTACACTGTCAGTCAAGCTTAAGTCAATGACCTAATATAAAGTAAAAATAAAAGGTCCAAAATCACAACTTTAATCGACGATGGGAGAAGACAGCGGAATAGTTACAACATGTAATGGGGGAAAACGGAGGAGTATCTAGTATTGGTAGCATGCAACTACCAACAGCCTAAAGGAGTAGATTTGTAGAAGGTGTAACTTGTGACTTGTGATAGCCAAGCATCATGGAGCAAAAAGTAAATATTTATTGGTAAATATTAATCATATAGTCAAAAAGTAATTCTTAATTACTATATCAGTAAGAAAATACAACATTATTGTAATAAAAAATTGAATTTTTATTAATAAAAATTAGTGTTTAGTTTTTATGTTATGAATAATCATGATTTATGTTACGAAAGTTTTTATTTACTTTGAGTCATTAAGTTTATGTAAATAACTAAATTTTTAGTTTTCTTTATAACTATTTTTTTAACATTAAAATCATCACGAAACAACATAGAAGCATATAGAAAATGCAAAAACTAATACCCAAGCCAATAGGCTTTACCCCATACACCCGGACCTAGACCTCCTCTAAATTACTCCTAGACG
>JAOTAX010000002.1:29409369-29430824 GCA_025629825.1 Erythroxylum guanchezii
ACGTTGAGAATCACTTATTTTGTCAACTTCACATTCAGTGAGCACTTCCAATATGTATTCCATGCATCAAACGCCTCATCGGACCTTGTTCCGGAATTCAACATAGACGTTGAGAATCACTTATTTTGTCAACTTCACATTCAGTGAGCACTTCCAATATGTATTCCATGCATCAAACGCCTCGGACAGTCAATGCCCGAAATCAACACAATTACATTCACATAATAATTCATTACAACATTTAAAATAAACAATTTATTAAGTAAGACTATCTAGGTTACTCATAATTTGCTCCAGACAGCTATTGCCTCGAAGTCTCAACAATGTCTGAATGTTGGCGCTTTAATTTCTCCTCTATACCATGCCTATATCATGGAACATACATTTACACATATCACAACTTTGCACAATTATATAAGTACTCATTTATGCAAATATGTATGTATAGATTATGTACAATGCATGCTCAATGACAATCCCGAGTATATTTCCTTTATTCTCATCACAAGATCATTTATATTTCAAAACTCATATAAGTCTAATTTGAACTTAGGTTTACACCTAAATAAAACAGATTTATTCTAAGTTCAACACTCAATCGATCATTCCAGCTTTTTCTCAAAACAGATTTTTCAAGTTAATTTTGCATAATCATTAAGACAAGGAAAATGAAGCATTTAGGCAACACCTTCTTCTAAACAAATGTTTCTATATGTATTAAGTTTCTAATGAACTAAAGTTCATACAATTTGGTTAAGTATTCTGCAATTAAATGCAAAATACTTCAGACTATACTCAAACTGTAACTGCACTCAGTACTTAACTTCAAGCCAAATTTTGAAACTCTTAGAGACAGAATTAAAATTAGATTCCTTCATGAAATTTGTAGCCATATCTCTCTATTTTATTCTAAACTTAAAATAATTCCGTTTTTATATGTACAAATCAAGTTATGGATAAAATATAGATGCTTGTTCAGTGAAAACACTTCATTTAACAAATTATAGCACACTTCATCATTTTCATCCTAAACTCATCAATCAATCATTATCAATGCTTTCCTAATGAATTCAGATGGCCATGAAATTTGGTGGAGAGGAAATACAATGTGTGAGGAGTTTGTGGTTCAAATTTTAAGTCAATCAAAGGTCCGGAGAAGAAGTTATGGTCAAAAGAGTGAAGGGTGTTGAAAACTGTCAAAAAGCAAAGCACCTTCACTGTCACGATCGTGCACTACCTAATTTCTCCTCTCGATCACGATCGTGCAGCTCTCAAATAATCCTTTCTGCCATGATCGTGCTTGTGCACGATCGTGCAACTCCTCTGAGATTCCCTCTCTATCACGATCATGCACAAACATGATCGTGACAGACGAAACTTACCTAGATTTTTCATAACTGCATATTTTCATCACTTCTTCATCTCTTTTGCTTATTCCATCATTTCTAACTTATGTCCTCATTTCCTCTTCATTCCTACTTCCATTTCAGCTCAACTCATTTAAACACAAATCAAAATCTATGATTGATCATAAACATAAAAAACAACATATCATATACGCCTATTGATCATATTTTATGCACTTCTTCATTTTCTTTAACGCTTTCATTTCATCTCTAACTATCACCTTAATCTTTCTTATTTCAAGACATCATATTACATTAGCTTTTTCTTTAACTCCTACTCACTTTAATCCATCTCTATAACACCCAACGAGATCCACGTATATAAACAGTGAAAACAGAGTATGAAACACCTATTACCTATCAAATTTTTCTACGCTCTTTTTACATCATCATAATGGTCTTTCTATCTCAAAAATAATCTCAACAATATCTTATGAAATATTGTTCATCAAATATGCAAAAGCAAGACATGGACACACCCAAGTTTCTGATTCATGTTTCAGTAATTAAACAACCTCATTTTATAAACATTTAACTGCTAATTACCAAGATGCATGTTTCATTCTACAAATCATGAAGAACCATACGATACTTGTTTAAACATCCAAACTATTCAAAATCACAAGAAACCCTAGCTTTCCATGATACACGATCATCAACAGTAAAGGTTGTAGGGTTAGATCTTTTAGTGACAGTAAAGAAGATAACACAATGAAAGAAGCAAGTGAAATGTGAGAACAAAGCTTGCATTGTTAGGGCAAAAATAGAGGTTCGTAGGTGAAGAAGATGAAGAACGAAATGAAGAAAAATTTAATAAGAGGTGAAAACAGTGGACACAGTGAAAGAAAAATAAAAATAAAGATGGTCTTTCACTTGGGAGAGTTTCGTGGGAGTGGATGCATAGCTTGGCAAGTGACACTTGTCAATTGCCACATGTCCACTTCCTATAATCTCACTTGATTGCCTTATTAAACTAGTCAATTTGTCTCCAATTTGTCTCAATTTTCGATGACATATTCTTAACAAATTCTAATATCGTCGGCTAATTATTTCAACTGCCATTTAACACTTATTTCTGCTACCATAAATCAATAGTCTACATGCCATATATCACGGGAGATTTGAAATTAAT
The DNA here is from genome assembly GCA_025629825.1 of Erythroxylum guanchezii. NCBI lineage: Eukaryota > Viridiplantae > Streptophyta > Magnoliopsida > Malpighiales > Erythroxylaceae > Erythroxylum > Erythroxylum guanchezii. The sequence goes on from JAOTAX010000002.1 coordinate 29,411,908, forward strand.
TGAAGTAGATCAAGTCCTTCATAATCAAGAAGCTATGGCGGGTCTGACGAAGTTTCATTTATGAAGGGTGCAAAATCAAATGAAACAATATGTCGATTCCAAAAGGTTTGAAAAAGAGTTTGAGATAGGTGCAATGGTTTTACTGAAACTACAACCATATAAATAACACTCACTTTAATGAAGAAGCAATTAGAAGCTATCTCCACTTTACTGTGGTCTGTTGAAAATTATACAGCGAGTTGGGAAGGTAGCGTATAAATTGGAACTGCCATAAGAATCCTCAATAGATCATGTATTTTATGTGTCATAGTTGAAGAAGGCTTATATGGGTCGAGAAAGAGTCTCAACGTCCTTACCAGAATTTCTTACACCCACTGAAAGAGTTTCGGTAGCAGTATTGGAAAGAAGAATGGGGAAAGAAACAACCGTTGTGTCACCCAATTCCTAATTCAGTCGTCGGACGGGGAGCACACTAATGCAACATGGGAATATCTTTTCGATTTACAGAAGCAATTTCCAGAAATTAACTTGATAGACAAAGATGTTAAGAGGAAGGGGACTGCTACAAAATTAAATGAAGAAGATATACTAGGCAAGCGAAGCAACGTTCAAAACTGTGCATGCCAACATAGTTGCAGGAACTTATCCTGGCTCAGATAAAAAAATTGCTTTCCAACTGATTTAATATGAGATTATAATCATATAATACTTAATATGCAAATTAAGCCAAGGGTTAATTGTAAAAAAAACCCCAAACTTTCATCATTTTTTTCAATTTTATCCCAAACTTAAAAAAGTGACAATAAAATGCTTCAATTTTTAATTTTTTTCAATTCTAGCCCCACATTATCTGTTGTTCTTCCGATATCTTCAATCATTTATTTTCTATTTTTTTTCTAATGCTCCAAAATACTCTTGCGTTACAGCGTAATGTATCGGTAAGATTGTTAGGGTTGTGTAATCTGATTTAGATCATCTTTAAATTTAACGAAAACACTAACGTTAGAATAAAATTCAAAAAATTGAATATTTAAATATTTTATTACTACTTTTTGAAGTTCAAAGTAAAATTAAAAAAAATTGAAAATTTTATTGATACTTTTTAAAATTCAAGCTTTGAGATTTTTATATAATTAACCCTTAAACTAACAAACCGTCGAGATTGATGGGTTCACCGAAGACTGCATTAGCAACATCAATCATTTCATTTGAAGTGAACCCATCATCCTTACGGTAAAATAGATGTAACACTTTCATCATTTTCCAGAACATATCCTTACAAGGCCTTGGCACCATGCTATCATTTTCCTGCAAAACCATTTCCAGCAGTTTTTTTGTCTCTTGGTCAATCACTCCCTTCAACTTTTCTACGGTCTGCTCTTTAGTTAAGTCACCGCTGTCATGAATCATGTGCAAGGAAACGGCGTTTAGTTTCCCTTCACTTGACTCTCTCTACAGTAGGAAAACCAAAAAAACAAAAATTAATCAATGGATCATAAAATACCGAAGGTATAGCAATATCATATTTTTTATATGATTGAGAGCAGAGGGACCTGAAAGCCTCTCCAGTCATTCAGAAGACGTCCACAGGTGCTCATAACCTTGAATAGATTGTGGAATTCTGGGCTTGACACAACCTCCTCCGAAAGCTTAGGCCCAACAAAATACAAAGCGGGGAGAACAATAGGCCCCAAGGCAAATGATACATACGCATTTTCCATATATTCAGCAAGCGTCGGCACTGACTTTTTGCTCGTCCACTGGGCTTCTTGGAACATTGACTTGAGTAAATCCAGCCACTGCAAAGCAACACATGGATATATAATCTAATAGACAATTAACGTGAAGAAACCCCTATAGCTTACACTATAAAATGCTATAAATGCGAGATAATCTTTTTACAATCAGTTGGGAACTTTCAATTGAAGCCTGTCGGATTATTAGATGATGAATATAGGAAAATAAATTAAACAGTGTTTGCATATAGTCGAAAGTTGAATGACCGTAAGAATGCTAGAGCTTCCACTAGTTATTACTAGATATGACCTATATAATAATGAAGTAGGGATTCCATCTTACAACATCTGCAACATGGCTCATCACATCACGTCCTTGACAATTGAATGCTTTATTTCCAATCTCAGAAATAGTGCTGTGAAGTGCAACGAATATGATTTCAACTTCCTTTGAGCAGAAAACAGTGTTTTCATCCACATCCCACCTGCATTTGTAGTTAATCAACAAATGTTTACAATGGAGGAGTATAAATAAGAAGCCAACTGGGAAATGACAAGAGCGTAAGCATACTTCTCAATCAACTGGACAAGATTTAGAAGTTCCTCTTCAGTTCCTCCAACATCAAAAAAGTCATCAACAACAGTTGTAAGCACACCGTTTTTGGCCCACGATATACGTGCACTGGATAATTCTGGAGCAGGCATACTTGCTGCAGCAGAGAAGTAACAATATGCCAATTTCTGCCTGGCAAACTTCAGCTTGTCCAATCTGTTTTCTACAACCCACCTGATTGCGAGGTAACAGTGTTGGCAATATACTTAACAGGGGATGACAAGAATTTCATAATAACAAGATAATGCAGAAGGAGAAGATAACAATTGATGAAAGCTTTAATCCTTAAACAAAGTTTGTAGAAATATGGCCATGATCCAATATAACGTGTAAAGGTATGCACCTTCCAAGATATTCAAGTTCTTCGAGCTGCATTGATTGGACAGAGTTGAAGTCTTCTACTGCCAGTTTGAGAAAGTCTTTGTTTCCAATAGATGAACAACTAGAAACACAGAGGCCAAAAACAATAAGAATTTAAGAATATACTGAAGTCTTTTTGTTTTCTTCTTTCTTTTCTCAATTTAAACTCTAATAAAGTTTAAGAATAAATAAGGAACTTGAAAGAAGAAGAGCGTCAATGGTTACCGAAATGATGTTTTCAAGATCCTGGTATTATCTACATTATAATGCTCAATGCTTCTCCTATTAGCCAAACGATCCAAATCTGCATGCTGAGGAAATTTGAGAGCATCGTGTACCTGAAATGATGTAAAGGAAGCCACGGATGGGATTTCATTGGGTTCATAGAACATGTCCTGGGTATTTGAAATTGTCCAAATTGCTAAAAGATACCTCTGTAATGGCATACTGGTTTAGTCTATCTACATAATTTGAACCATTCAGAATTCCCTGTTCCAGGAATTGACTCGTCCATGAAAGTTGTTTCTCCAGATGTAGTTCACTGGGATAAAGCAGCTCTGAAGCTTTGTACAACTCCAATGCAGCCCCTGTGTCTCTTAAATATCCTTGATATGAATTTAAGAACTGATCTTCAGAGAATCTCGATAAAACATCTGCTCCACATTAAAATTCATCAAGTCCCATCAAGACAGCAGTATTTGACATATTTGAAGCCCAGTTCTTATCTAAATAAGATACCTGAAGAAACATCATATCCATTGGCACGTAGTAGTCGAAATGCCATAGCACAAGTTGCTACATCAAGAAATATGTCTCCGTCTCCCTGAAGCCAATATCTGTTTGACATATAATGCCTTCATATCATAATCTATAACAAATCCAAATCAAATACTTTGCATAGAAATTACAATAAAAATTCTAAATATTTCTAAACCATCCCTAAAATATTTATTTCACAAACAAATAGTAAAAGGAACTTACTTGTAAGTCTCATCGAGTACAAATTTAATTTCCTCTCTAAAGTGACGGTCAATACCCAAACTAATGAGTGTATCAACCATACAAAGACGAGCATAGTCATCCAAAGGGTATGTGGTTGGAACTGAAAAGACCATGGGGAAATTAATTAGCATTAATCAAAAGGAACATAGGGTTATGTGTAGCACAGTGAAATTCATGTAAATGAACCTGTCCCAGACTTGTCCAAGAGCGAGCATAGATAGTGAAGACATTTGTCATCCTGCAACTGAATGAAAGCAGCTGCAGTGGTGGATGGTGAGTTAAACAGTGATCCGTTCTTTCTTTGATATTTCATGACCATGTCCCAATTTTGTGATTTCCTGATTCCTTCGGAAACATATGCTAGGTAGGCTTTCCTTCCCTCCGAATTTCCGTCAAAGCCACTAGAAGGATAACATGTGAAAATGGATCATTTCAATTGGGACATTGCTACAATAAACATCTGTATCAATTCACAATAGAATAAACTTATTTATAGGATCAATATTATGATTTAATGATATGAAGTCCATTATACTGGCTCCTGATATAAGTTCCGTTGGAGGTTATACAAGCTTGAACAGCTGAATGCTTGGCTCACCCTTATAACCATATGCTTGTTATTGGGTATTTTTATGAAAAGAGAGAAAAGAAGTAATGTCAAAATACATATAAAAGTTAAATGCAATGACTAAAACTTCAAATAGAATGGTACCTTCTAAGCTCTAGGTCCCTCTTTAGTAGCATAACACCTATTTCTCTTAATTCAAGAGGTAGGCTCAGATTCAACTCCTTAGCATACTCAACCATGCCAGAAAATATTATATTGAATCCAATTGGTGTATGCTGGTTTGCATCAGTTAATGAAGCAGAATTCAATTCAATAAATTGGAGAGCTGCAACAAGAACAGTATTTAACGAGTATATAATCAAGAAGATAGAGAAATCTCTAACTTAAGACAATACCTTTGTTAATTTGCTGTTCCCCCGTATTCCACAGCTTCAACGCAAGAATGCATGCTAGAGTGGATGAAAGTTTGTCTTTAACTAAAAGTCTGTGCTGGTGAGAAAGACCCCAAGAGCCATCACTGAGTTGATTGTCCATAATCCATTTTACACACTGTGGGAAACAAGGTCTTTGGGGGGAATTCGGAGATGGGATCATTGCCACCCAAGCAGTGTCATAAGAAGACACTGAAAGTTCTACCTTATCAAACATTTTCTTGACCCTTTCCTTACAGCCATCAAAGTTCTGTACTTAAAATCAGAAATCTTTTAATAGGTTGGTCAGCTTTCTTCATTAACACAACAACATAAAAGCAGCAAAAGGAAATACCAGAGTGGTTGGGTTGGCTTCTGTGACTGGTTTCGATGCTCGCTTCAAAGTTGCTTCAGATTTAGACCATGGTGAAATAACGGAGAGATATAAAGTTAGTCATGGAGGATCTGTATGTATATCAACAAATTTGAGAAATTCAATAATTGCAAAGTGGAAAAAGGCCAGAAACTAAAACCAGTAGATCAAACCGAGCGTAACGTCAATAGTTTAATGAATTGGTAAAAACTCGCACCCCTGTTCATGGAAAACCCTTCTACCAATGACATTAATACAACAGCCACTGTTTTTTGAGAAAAGGAAATTGTCTTTTCCACCACTTAAGTGTCATCTTCTTGATACTGGTTATCACTGTGCATCGACTTTTTCATGTTTGAACTTCAAGTTTAAGGGTCTTCTAAAACTTATGCGTCACTAGTATATAACCCCCCTTTTTTTTTTTAACGCACAAGACGAATCATCACTACAACAAGTATTCCTTATGGTGAGAGTTTACTTCAACCTAACTCGTATCTATACACGAAAGACAATGAAACGTTGTTCACAGAGCTCTAATCAATGTTGCCGAATCTTTTGATGTATACCAGTCTACCCTGTTATGCATGCCTGGATCTTATATTTGTTGTTTTCCCCGTCAGCAATTTGCCTTAGAAAGTAAAAATAAAAATGGTAGATTGACAAGAGCAAAAGAATCAGCCGCAAGAACACAAGAGGAAAGAAGATTATAAGAAGCGAACCAACCGACGCTTTAACGAATCCTCCGGCCAGGAACAGGCGTTAGAGAAGACAATCAAAAAAGCTATCTTATACGCATAGATAGGTACACAATGAATAACAAGAACCCAGAAGCAGGGAAAGAGAGAGAACCTGAGTAGGGCGAAGTAGCGGAAAGGTTAGGAGTACAGGACATGGCTGAAGCTAAAAGCTTATGGTGGCTGTGATCGATAATGGCACACCAAAGAGGAACGCATATATAAGTACAATTGGAGCCCGGTGGTCTTAAAATGTAGGCTCTTAATTTCTCTCTCCCACATGTGCGGAAAGCAAGCAGCGGTTCTTCGTTTAGCAAATTAAGTCAAATCAAGAGCATTAAATTTTAGGTTGACTGTCTTGGAAATTACGTAAACATATGAATTTAATGCTTGAAAGAGACGACTAAGTTGTTTCTTTTTGACTTAAAAGGTTACAATATCAAAACACAAAATTAGAACAGATCAGTTCCTTCGCTACAAAACATCGTTTTCCATATATCTCTATAAAGACACTGAATTTTAAAGTCAGTTGCGAAATTTGGTACAAGTTTGTGCTCCTTTGATTTCCAAAAGTTAAGACAAAAGATTCTTTATAGATAAAGACAATTGATCTGACAGAAAGCCTGGGACGAGGGTTATACCAAAATCTAACGTAAATGTTTCCTATCCTCTGTTATCTTGTTACACCGTCCTTCCTCTTCATGTTCCTTTTTGCTTACTCCTCCTCAAAATCTCTCTTCTTGTGCGCATGTATATTCCAACACAATTACTTCCTAGCTTTCCCATTGCATGTGGATTATCTCTGATATGACTTTAGGTTTTATCTTGTAAGTCATCCTTGTTTCATTGTTTATTGCTTGAGGCAGCACTATCATGTACATAATTTATGAAATTTATATTGAAAATATGAAAGGATAGAGTTTCATACAAATTATGATTCAGCTACAGCAGTTATAAACTTTTTGACAAATACAAAAACAAAAAAAATCAAAAATGAAATGAAACAAACCAACACCCGATATTTAATAACACGGTTCGATATACCTTGCCTACTTCTACGAAACTCTCACCCAACTTAAATTACTTTCACTTGTAATACAACAATAGTTTTTCTCAAGGCATTATAGAGTTGGTTCACCCTACTCTTGACTCTATTCCTCTTTCTCACAACCCGTAAAAGTAAATCACATCCAATAACACGATCATCTCATGTTAACCTCAGCAAAGAATTTTTTTAACAATGTTCAATAATAAAAATAAGAATCAAACAACTCAAGTGATATAAACTTTAATGACATAAACAAAAACACTTGAGATAAGAAAACAACCCCCCTAACAATATAGCTTTGTCAATGAAAGATTAGGAAGTTGTCTACTAAGAAAGCTGCTATAAACCTTTGATATTATCACTAGAACATCCCAAACACAGTAGCAAAACTATCACCAACAAAAATAGATGTTTCTTTACCAAAACGTTGCAAACATTTGAGTTGCAAAATCTACAAAAGTTGTTGGAGTTTTTCACACACCACCACCACTAACGACAGCTACCAAAAGACATACGATCAACACCCAATCAACCCAACAAAAAATCACACCATCAACCAAGAACAACACTTGTAAAGATCATGAAAACTTCTGGAGTTTTTGCATATCACAAATCACAAATGACAGCCACCAAAACTAACACTTCTTTGATAGTGAGCAGCCCAACAAAATCACATAGAAGTCAAAGAAATCCAACTGCCAAAATTGCAAACACTCAACAACAAAAATAGCCTAACAATGGTCATTAAAAAGAGGGAAAAAAATGCAACTGCCAAGTTAAATAACTATCACCCAAAATCAATTGCAAAATATGATCCAAGATGGCCCAAAAATCCTAGTTGCCAAGCCACAAGATGCCTATCATTTATTCACCCAAAAACTAATAACAATATAGTCCCACACATCACGTAAATCACAGCACCAATACAACTGCAAAAATCACACACAACTGTTGAAGTTTTTCACAAGAACAACACTATAAAGAAAGCCCGGAAAATCACCTACGATAGATAGAAAACACATCTACAAATCTAGACAAAATCATCAAAGATCACTCAAAATCCCAAAAAGTCAGCTGCCAAGTCAACATGTCCTTATCCACGCAAAGCAGCAACATAACAACCCCAATAAATCACACAATTGACAAATAAAACGTAAATGTCCAGGATAGTTAATGTTACAAAAAAAATAAGTTACCTTGGATAGGTAAAGACTACCGCTGTCAAGAAGATATGGTGATTTAATTCCAATTAAATCCTATCTTGACTAGGATTTTACACCAAATACACCTTATTTTCAAAGAATCTCATATAAGGTAGAATACTAGTCATAGTGAAATTCCACAGTTAACCAAAGATGTCCAATTACAAATAATGCCCAAAATATCTTAACAGATGTTTATGCTTCATACATGCATTATGATTTTTAGAAAATTTTTGCTTAAGTTGAATATCCTACTCTAAATCACTTTTTCCCATGTTTGTTTTTTTCCTCTTCTTCTTAACTTTTCTCTACATGATTTATTAGCAAACACTTCTAAAGATTGTTCTAGACATTCATAATTATCCTCCCTATCTTGATCTAGATTATAGTCAAGTAAGATCCTTTGAGCCTCTGTAGGATACTTACCTCATTCATTAGGCCTTATCTATGCTTAACTTTTCTCATTCAGGGGACAATCTCTTAGGATTAAAGTCCTAAGTTGGGATTGCACTAGGGGTCCCTCCTCGCTTCAATTGTCAAACAAAAGTGAAGCATTCTCACCGTTACCTATCTTACATTTTTTGCAATATGTTAATTGACTCCTCTCAACATTTATTTTTGACAGGAAGACATAGCAGATTTCTATTTATATTCCCATATATTTGTACATTGCAACTAATAAACTTGCATCCATATCTTCTATAGAGAGCTTCTATTATTCAAAAGCCTTTACAGCCTCTTCCCTACGAGAACTTTATTGTTTAATATGATGAAAGTGATTCAAAATCTCTTTCATACATTGGTTTACTCACTTCACTCCATCTGACTTTTACCAAGACTCTCCCTTCCATGTTCGCAACCTATAGGAAATGCCTCAATAATTTTTCTAAGGTCTTATTTAGCCCATTAGTTAGAACAAATGGGAATCCTAGTATATATGAAATGCGCTCAATACTGATTTGATGAGTTGCAACATACTAGCTAGAGACAAGGTTGTATTACACCACCCTCCCATCCTCTTTTGCAGATTCTTTATTAGGGGAATGGACTCCTTAAAATGTAGTCTCTTGGTTATAATAGATAAGCTTAAGTAGATAAAAGGAGGTTGCTTTACTTGAAGTTCAATCATACAAGTTAACTATATAACAAGGTGATGGGCTTTCAGTAACAAGTTTAGGTGACTTTTGCTCCTTTTAATATCTAGCCCTAAAAACTCTTTGAGCAATATGATAAATGCCATTTATAGGTTTACTAACACATCATGAGCTCTTAAGAAAAGGGTTAAGTCATCCGCAAAGGACAAACTGAAGAGTTCCAACTTCTTGAACTTGCTATGGAACTTAAAAATTTGGGTTAGATTTAATATCATGCCTCACAATCCTTGTAAACACTTTCATACACATAATAAATACGTAAAGGGATAAGGGTCCCTTGCCCCATACCCCTACCATGTATAAATAAGGGTATAGGTCCCTATTGATTAGTACATTGAATGACTAGGATTACGTAAAGGGATAAGGGTACCTTGGATCTTTGTTTCATAAGGGAGTAATCATAGGTTAAGGCCTTGGATAGGTTGCAAGTAGTTTGTTTCCCACAATCTAGTAGAGTTGTGGAGGTTGGATTGGATTTTAATTCAATTTAATAGAGCATAAGGCATCTTTAGTAATCTAGAGTAAATGGTGAATATTGCTTATATTATCTCTTTAAAGTTGCTTGAGTAGGTTCTAAATGATCTTCATTTTCTTAACATAAGCAAATTGATTAGTGCTAGAGATATTAACCGTAATTCCCTTCTATAAGGCTTCTTCTAAACCTGTCAAGTTTATTAGAGTTATTAATCCTAAAGGGAGTTCTGATGCTCACAACTTCAATATGAGTGATGATTGGTGAGTGATCAGATAAACTTAAAGTAAGGTATATAGTGAAGCAATTAGGGGAGCTTTGAAACCATTCTAAAATGGCCACCCTACAATCTAGCTTTTTCCTTATAAAGTTATCATCTTTCTAGTTATTACTCTATTAAAAAAAGTTGCCCATGGAATGTCAAAAACTTGGATATCTATTAGGCATTTCCTTAACTTTATGCAAGGTTGATTGGAAGATCTAATCCATTAAGCCTCCTTAGGAAAATAGTCATGGACTATGGATATTATCATTAATATTTTTGAGTTTATTCCATACGAGTGTCCTTAGATGAGCATTATTATGAGAATATATAAAGGACATAAAGCAATATTTCTTGGTGACTTTGCTATAAACCTTAAGGTTGATGAGTTGATCTATAACACAAATAATATTAACCTCCAATGATTGGTAATCATAGTATATCAAAATTCTCCCATTAGGATTATGAAAGTAATTGGTAACATTTTTCTATTAGGAATGCAGTAGCTAAGCAAAATTACAAATTTATACTTTGATTATAGATTCTAAAATGTCAATAACATTAAACTTATTCTCATAGGTAAAATCTCTAAGCAACAATTTTTTTGGAGAGATCATTGGCTCTTCTTATGTTCTAAGCTAAATTCTTCATGATTTAGAATTGGGAGCAAAATGTTTCCTCTTCTTGCTAGATCTTCTTTTCAGGACAAATCTAAAAGCATTGATATCATCCTTATTAGTGGAATCCATATGATCTTCTATACGTATTATTTCAGCATCTTGCTCACAAGCCACTTTTTTTCTCAAGAGTGGAACAAACATTATTTTACTTGCTAATCTCACCAACTTTGTCAAGTGAAGCTTCCTCATTTAGGTTATTGCCAATTGCCTTCTTAATTTCATTATAAATTTCTTTATGACTAATTTGGTCTTCATCAACAACCATGATGTTATCATTATTTTTGTTTTATTCCTTTAGCTGTTCTAGCTCAATAAACTTTGATAATCTCCTGTATTGAAAATCCTTCTATTAGGCTTCCACAACATTTTAGGTTTTTATAGGCTATGGTTTCTAAGCATTAGTAACTTTTAGAGTGTCTTCCATTGTATCATACTACCCATTAAGTCTCATAATTCGAATTGTTTCAATATTGGTAATAGGACCATGAATTTTAGAAAAGGTGGTTTTATAAAATCCAACTGATACTATGATGCAACATATAAGATATTTATATATTAAGGCCTATATTAATGGTAGACTAACTTCAAGAGTTTTGGTCAATAATGGGTCAGTAGTAAACATTTTGCCAACTAAAATGATGCTAGATTTGGGGCAAAGATGATGTAGACTTAATCCAAGCTAAAGTGTATGTTGCTACATTTATTAGGGAAGCTACTAGAGCATAGGGAATTTTCCCTACAAATGTCACACTAGGTAAGTCTTCACTGATTTCTTTCTTTGTTCTCAACAAACATGTCAACTATCAAATCCTATTAGGAAGAGATTCGATCCACTATAATTTTTGTATCCGATTTTGTCTTTACCAACATTTTATTTTATAAAAAGGAAATGAAGTGGAAACTGTTTGGGCTGACTTAAAGTTATTTTGTCTTAAATTTGATACTGTGGAAGAAAAATTCTATGAAGATCATACAAAGCTAGTACAAATTCAAAAATTGTCCTGTAATAGATGTCCTAGATATGAAGACAAGGAAAAATTAGGGATAGTGTTGTTAGAAATGTTTGTAAAAACAGCTAACATCGTTCCTACTCCAAGGCCGATAATGTTTCCCATTATAGGGAACCTGATAAGTAAATTTTCACAAAGAGAAATGGTACTTCTATAACCACAAAAATCAAATTTCGGATGCAATAAATTCTAGAGAATTACCAAGAAATGGGGAGATGTAAAATAAAATTTGTCTTTAAAGAAGAAGAATTACAAATAAGAGATGATTATGTCCAAGAGGTGAAATCTGCTCCTGAAAAGTTTAATGATTTTAAGAGCCAAAATCAATAACCACTAGAAGAAATGAATTTGAATAATTTGGGAGAATTCTATAGAGTTTTTGCTAGGAAAGATTTATATCTAAGAATAAAACTAGAGTAAGTAGAGTTCCTAAAGGAATTCAAAGATTGTTTCACTTAAGACTATAAAAAAGATGCCAGGGTTAAGTAGAATGTTAATGGAACATGGGCTTCTGATAAAGCTAGAATTCCACCTTCATCGCCCTAAGCAATGGTCCAAAAGTTGAGCTAAAGATTAAAGGAGAAGATGACAAACAATACAAGGTTGGTTTCATTAGACCAACTAGATATACTGAGTGGCTAGGTAATGATATATTTGTAGTTAAAAAGAATGTAATGACAAGAATTTGTGTCAACTTTAGGGACTTTAATGCAACCACTCCTAAGGATGTATAAATGATGCTGATTGCATATTCTTTAGTAGATGCAAAAACTGGACATGCCTTGTTTTCTTTTATAAACTGTTTTACTGGTTATAATTAAATTTTGACATAAAAGGGAAATTTCCAAAATGGCTTTTAGATGGCTAGGGTCGATAAGGACATTTGAATGAGTTGTAATGCCTTTTGGTTTTAAGAATGCAGGAGTCATTTATCAAAAGGTTGTTAATGCTATTTTTTGTTTTTTGATAAGGCACATGATGGAACTTTATGTAGATGATATTGTTATGAAATAAATAAAAAAGAGTGGTGATCATATCCAAGACTTACGAGAAGCCTTTCATATGATGATAATACATAAATTAAAGTTAAACCTTATGAAGAGGAGGAAAATTAGGGAACTTCTTAGGGTTTTTAGTTCATAATATAGTAATTGAAATAGATAGGAATAAAACAAAAACCATTATTAAAGAAAAAGCACCTTAGAACAAGGTAAAACTTTAAGAAATTTTAAGCCAGGTAAACTATATATGGAGTTTCATTGCTAATCTAACAGGAAAAATAAAAGGATATTCAGACCTCTTGAAGCTGAATAATTTTGAGGAATTATAATGGGAGGAAAGGCATCAGACAACATTTGATAGTATCAAAGAATATCTGACCAAAGCATTAGTATTGATACGTTATTGGAAACGAATTCCAATAATATATTTTTACTATAAAAGAATCTATTGGGTGTTTGTTGGCTCAGAGTAATAAGGTAGGCCATAAACAAGTTATCTATTATTTGAGCAGAATTCTCACGTCAATGAAAAAGAAGTATGTTCCCATCATTAAGTTATATTTGGTGTTATACTTTACTTGTTAAAAATTAAGGAATTATTTTTTCGTAAAATAAAATTTATATGGTCCTATAGACTAACTTAATTAAATATATGTTGAATAAGTTAGTCATTTCAAGGAACATCGGGAAATGGTTCATTATTGTTATAATCTTTAATTTGGTATATTACCATAAAAATCAGTAAAAGGTTAGGGCTAGTTGACTTTTTAGCAAGCCATCCCTGATTGAAGTAGAAGAGGATACAAGACATTTAGTTCTTAGTTGTTAGAAAAAGTTGTGGGAATTTATTTATAAGAGGCGTGTACTATAATTTTGAAACAAGGACTGATCAAACCAAGGAAATCAGATTTTGCATGTCAAGTCTTTTATGTTCAAAAAAGAGCATAAAAGAACATAGGAAACAAAAGGTTAGTTTCTAATTACAAGCCTCTGAATAATTTTCTTCAAGATTACAGGTTTCCTTTGCCCAAGATAACTATGTAAGTGTTATTTCTGAAAGAGGCAAAAATATTCTCAAAGTTTGATTTAAAAGCTGAATTTTGGCAATTGGGTATTGACTGAAAGGATCAACATATGATAGCATTTTGCATTCCGAATGCCTAGTACCAGTGGATAGTCATGCCATTTAGGCTAAAAGTCACTGCAGCATTTTTTCAAAGAGCCATGATGAAGATGTATGATCGCTTTCTATCGAGTGCTTTGATTTATATTGATAATATCCTACTTTATTTTCAAACACAGCAAGAGTATCAAGCCCTATTAAAACAAATTTTAGATCTTACAAAGAAGTATGAGATCATGCTTTCAACCCACAAAAGTCAAATTGGATCAACCTATATAGAATTTCTGGAATTGAAGTTTCATGATGGTTTATTCCAGCTTGACCATATATACTTGGTGAAATACTGAACTTCCCAAACACAAACATTACTTTTAAGTAGATTCAACAATTTATGGGAATTGTTAATTATATCAAGGAATTCATCCCTCAAGTGTTAGAATATGTCACCAACTATCAAAGCTAGTAAAGAAAAATTTGCCACCATGGGGCCCTGATAAGACAAAAGTAGTAAAGCAATTAAAGAAGATTAGTTAGCATCCACATCCATTAAAGATTTCTCATAAAGGAAAATGAATCTTACATATTGATGATAGTGGAGATTCCTAGGGAGCAATATTATTAGAGGAAATAGGAGGAAAGAAGTTTTACTATGGATAGCGGACGATTTTAGCCCTCAAAAAAGCAATATCACACTTTCTACAAAGAGATTCTAGTAGAAAAAAAGAAGTATTGAAAAGTTTAATTTCCACCTCAGAACTTATCTCTTTACAATAGGAATGGATAATGTGTCCTTCCTAAAAATAGTGGATCTGAATAAAAAATTTCTCCAAAGAGTCAATCGCTTTGCTAGCAAGATTAGTTCTCCTGCTATAAATTTATAGTAAAACATATCAAAGGCTATCAGAACATCTGAGTTGATTTCCTCTCTCGACCTTAAAAGTACATCAGCCTTATCACTCCTTCTAGAACTATTCTTCTCATCCTTTCAATTGTTGACGTACCTCGCATTGCTAAGACAAGGAAGTTCTTTCCTCCCATTAGAAAAACACCTCATACCATTGATGAAATAGCTTTTCTCGCCCTACTAAGCCTCTTTTATTACCCCCACCTCTTTCTCAACTAATTAGGCTTATGTTGTTGCCATCCTTGTTTAACATTCAAACACCATATCTTACTATGCTTTCCATTATTGGCTCACTCTTGGAGAATGCAATGTGGTACTTATGGGAACTCTCTTCCCTATATGTATGTGTTATCTATCTTCCTCCCTTATAGATCTATCAACATTTATGTGATAGAGAAAATGAAGGTTCCCTCTTATGGACTTTCCTTGAGTGGTACCAACCATTGATGAGATGGAGGACTTGACTCTCACAAATAATTAAAGATCTTAGGTTATAAAAGACTCCATTAAAAAAGCAAACCTCTCAATGCTTCTTTGTCCTTTGCTGACCTTATAACATGTCACAGTATGAATCCATCTACTCTAAAAATCAATCATAATTGTAGCATACCTTTGTTCAATGGCCATGATAAAGGAAAATGTTTTTAAAGGCTTTATACACTTTCTTAAGGACTTAAATAATTTTCTAAATATACACCGATGGTTGTCTCTACATCAATTGGACTTTACTCACGAGAATTCATTCTTGGATAACCTCAAATGCAAACTTTGACATTCCAAATAGCCTTATAAACTTGGGCCTAGGCATAGTTGGACCATCTTAGACCCAAATTTCCTCCTTTTAGGATGCGTAAAACGTAGACTATGATATTCCCATTATTGATGAATAGGAGCTCAATAATTTTTTTAAAAAATTAATACAGAGGAAGTAAGTCTTAGTAAAAAATAAAGAAAAATTAGTGAGATTAGTGTGAGCACGAGTGAAGGAGCTTCTCTTTCAAATTTACAATCATGACAAGAACCCATCCGATGAGGATGATGGCTAAGATTCCTCTCATTATTATTGTAGGTCTATTTATTTAAAATTATTTTTCTTTATGTTTAGTTGTCTCTTACAATATGACTTTGTTCTTATTCATTTACTACGTGAAGTGACATTGTTTTTATCCATCAAGTGTATGATATGTTGATGTTCTTGTCCATTTAGGGTATAATATGACCTTGTTCTTATCCAGAGATGTTTGTCTTTTGTAATAACTTTTGCTTATATATAGGAATGTCAATTTTGACTTGACCCGCCTAGATTTTGACCCAACCCACAAGCCAAAATTGTTTGGCAGAGCCGTGGCCCAACCGAAATGTAAAAAACGATGTCATTTTTCAAAAAGGACATCATTTTTTAAATTTTTTTAAAAAATATATAAAGTTGGATCGGCTCGGCCAATTAGCTTGTTGTTGGACTAGCCAGCTTGTTGTCAAGTCAGGCCACAAGTCAGTCAACTCCGGTCCGTCGGACTACGGACCACCCAACTTCTAACCCGACCTATTAACATCCCTATTTATATAAGCCAAGGATCTCTCCCATTATATCCAAATTTTCATTAAAGATTTATTATATCAGAGAAACATTTGTATTTAATAAAAAATGTGTGTTTCACGCTGTATCCTAGCAACTGTCTATTGTGTGTTTCACGTTGCATCCTAGCAAGTGTCTTTTCAGCTGTTTCCAGTCTTTAGAGGATTCTTTGGTTAAGTTTGCTCGGTCAAATCTTGTTGTGTGAATCTTTACTTATACCATTCATTTCACGATACCATTCATTTCACGACAACGCAGTTGCTTTCTATTTTTTTATTTAATGACAAAAAGATACGCCGTTGTCTTACGTAAATAGGAAGAAAAAAAAGGTACTGAAGAGAATCTGAAGTTGATACAAGGTCTAGCGGAAAGCAAGCTGCAGCAAGATTTGGAATGGAAGATTATTACTACTAAGCATAAGCATTGACTCCTTTAATTTTAAAGAAATAAGCATTTTTAGGTAAGCATCAATAAGCCAATGGATATTTTCTAAGAAATAACCGACAACCCCATTTATCTCTCCGTCCTTCATTTCGTAAAACATAATTTCTCCTACCCAGTTGACCAAATGCTACAACTCTTCTTCGCGGTGGCGTTCTCGGCGGTGCCGTTGACTCTCTACGTACCGCCCATTAGATCTCTAAACTTGTTTCTGGACGCAATACAAAACTTCCTGCACCACACCGCCCTCTACGCTTTCAGAGCATATCCTCGTTTTCACTTTGCACTCTCTCGAATTCTCTCTAATCTCAATCGTCGCTTCACCAGGTAGACCGCCGCCGGCGCTTCCATCGACATGTATGTATTTCTTTCAATTTGACGAGTAAATGCAATTGTGGGTTGATTGTGTTTAATATCCAAAGCATTGTTTCTGACAAAGTCGATAGATTCTTTCATTAGATTGTTTATGAATCAATCAGTCGTACAATCAATTTCCAGTTGTTGTGAATTTGGCCATGTAAAAGGGGTACTTAGGTACAGTACTTAATGATCAATTACCAATATTTGTTCTGAAAGCCCACTTTATTGCTTGGATTAATGGATTGGATAGTCTTGACAATTTCTTTTCATCAAACTCCTCATTCTTCCCTACGTTTTTTACCAGTAGGTATGTATGCACAACTTGACATCCAATCTGTTTGGTCGTTGTTGACCGCGTGGGTTTGTTGCGGCTCGGTCGATCCAAACTAAAATCGGGTCAAATTGGGCTAAATTTGACATTCTTAATTTATAGTCAAGTCAACATCACATTTATTTATATTGTATTTATTAAACAAAAGATTGAAGTCGACAATTGCTTCCCCAACAATAACGGAGTTTGGTGAGTGTTTTCTATAGTTTTTTTTACTATTAAATATTATTTACAATTTAAGATACGTACACCTATTATTTGATAATATATTATAATGAGTAAGGTGTCGATCATTGAAAAAAACACTTTAAAATTAGTGAACTTTCCAACCACTACCTAAATAAATGGAGTGATGATGGATCAAAAATTAAAAAGTAAATAAAAAAAGATACACCAAATCCTATAAATAAATAAAAGCACTTAATCAAGAGATGAAAGGAAATATTTAATATGACTTTTGATGAATTTTGATCTTATTTTCTTACAAAATGGCCTCTCAATGCCTGTGTGGGATTTTATTATCCTCTTATTGACTAACCTTAATTTTAAAATTCAAAATAATGTCAACCTATCTTTCAACTAGGGTTTTTATGTGTATTTATAATCAATCATTGTGAAATATATAGTTTGGGACATAATCATGTTCTGGTTAATGTTATTCAATATTTCCATCCTAGAGAATTACAAGGGCACATCTACATTACCTTTTTGGGAGGCCAATGCCTTATAAAAACTATCAAAAAGACGCATCTCTTTAGTCTTATTATTCATAATTTTTTTCCACATAAGGATATGGGAACAAATATGCCAATATTGCTAGATGTGTTTTCCTTTACTTTTTAGTCATAATTTTATACTCTTTAAAACATGCATGTGTCATTAATTGTGTTTACACTATTTCCTTAACTTCATGCAATATGGGTTCCATCCACTCATTTATGGGTTCATCCACTCATTTAATGCAAGTGATTTTAACTCTAAGATTTCTAAATAAAAGTGGGGTAGCACGCATGCAAGTTTGAGATTGTGTTTTTTACAAAATTTTGATTTCTTCTTGATTTTCTTTGAAAAACTCTTCAATTCTTAAAAAAATTAATCCCTAAGGCAACATCTTTAATAATTACCTAAAACATGTTTAAAAATTAAATTAAGATAATTTATATAGAAAAATAGCAAAAAACATAATGAAATTTACATACACCTTAGGCTCAACATACCCTCTAGTTCTGAGCCATTCAATTTCTTGCACCAATGCAAACTTTTGGGAAACTAGAGCAAATGATAAAATTTGAGCAATGTAGAGAGAGTCAATTCCTAGTGATCCCTAAAGTATGACACAGTGACGGAGCCATAAATTTAAGATAGGAGGCTCAAATAAAATATAAATTTCACAAAAATTTTCATATCAAAACAAAATAAAAAACAAATTTTTATTAAGAATATAAAATAGCTAAAATTACAATGATCCTCGCTTACTTTACATAGATTGAAATCTTTTCATAACAAGATCATTGTCAATATTTGCAAATATATCTCTTTCAATGTAACACACTAAAC
>JAOTAX010000002.1:29463329-29509105 GCA_025629825.1 Erythroxylum guanchezii
CTCAAAAGATCTCCTGTCTAACAAGAAGAAATTTAAGGAGTTATTGATATTTAAGTTAAGAGAGCTCCTACACTCTGCAAGGGAGAAAAGGAGAATGAGGTAACCAAATCCCAAAAGAATATAAGGAAATTATAGAGCGTTGAATTTTAAGGAAGAGTAGAAGCAAGCCTTTAATTGTGGATTCAAGATGAGTGAAAGATTTGAGTTGGAAGTTCGGTTAAAATACTTTTTAGGAAGTGCATGTTAGGAGACAATCCAATGTTTTAATCTTTCGTTTCTTTTATTTTAGTTTTTTAGTTTTACTTCTCAATTAATGTTTATTTTATTTCTTTTGTAAGAAATTTTTTCAGATTAATTGAAATTTTATTGTACTAAATTTGACATAGAATTAGGAAAGAATTCTCTATTTTCATTATCTTTCATATGTGTTTTTTATTATCTTAATTGTTTGATATTGAAGACAACCCTAGAAATGAAATCATGGGAGCTTTCTGCGGTACCTTTAAACAGAGGTCATGAATTCTATAATTAAAGTTTGAATATTACCTATGAAACAAGGATAACCTCGTCCAATTTCTAAGCCGATTACTTCAACTTGCATTAATGGTAGACTCTTAGAGAGAGGTTCAATATAGTATTTGCAGAATGAATAGGGCCGCAGCATAATTACAATGGTAAAACTTTCTTAGTAAAGGAATTCTGTCATAAGATCCTTGGAACAAGTAATTCGGAGTGTATAAGAGAACAATGGATTCACCAGTGATTACAAGAAAATCACTTTCTGATATTGTTGGATGAAGTAATGATTGTGTCAGAAACAAATTCATACCAGTGACCGATATGATCAAACTGAGGCCTTAGGAGGAAGAAACATCGTGCACTTGCCATGCCGATGCCAGCATGATAGGCCTTCCTTTCCATCCCAGAAGTAGACAGCCTTTTTCACTTGCTAAAGTGTAACCATCACATCCATAAAGAGAAAGCATCATCCTAGCTTGGCTCAAGCACTTCAAATCCATCACCTGAAACCCTGCTCGTCCTAGCTGCCTCCTCCATTGATCTGCTCTCTCATGCCTTTCAGTCCTATCAGAACCTTCATAAGCTATAATGTTGCGTATTTCTTCTGCAAAATGAAGCTTCTCTAGTTTCATCCTTTGGAGGCTATTTCGGGGAAAACTAGCCTCGAGCGAATCGAAAATCGCTGAATAGTAATGGAGAGATTCAAGAAATCTCCCGAGAAAAAATGGACCATTGTGACTTGCGTCTTGTTCCACCACAGTAAGCAAGGCAGGGCTGAGCTTCTTAATTGCTTGGAGGATTGCCTTGAGAGAACCTCTACTCTCTTTCACAAATTTGTGCAAGTGCATAATGCTATTGACAAACACTGCTTCGCCCTCTTTCAGGTTGAGATTCTCTCTGGTTAAAAGTGATGGTGTAACAGGCTGTGATATCATGTTAAATTCTAAAGCCATACCTAATGAGTTAGCATCCTCAACCAGGGCTTTCATATTAGCTTCAAGCTCTGAAAAATTTTGAGAACTGATCAATCCTGTGATTCGGAGCTTTGGTGGGCCTTCTGGCCTTGAAGCAAGAGTTCTTATCAATGAAGGCCATTGAAAGGTATACTCCATTCCTAGATCAAGAACATGCATTGAGTCCTTCCCTTGCGCTGCTTGACTTATGGCTTCATTTGCAGCCATGAAACCGAAGGCAATGTATGGAGTTGTTTGGTAAAGTAGTTGGAAGGCATCCATTTTCTGCTCCCTACTCATTACCGAAACATCCACAGTGCTATTGCTGAAAATCCCATTTGCATTAACGTTGTGTAATAGTGACAGTCTACACTGCAATCCTGTTGCAAAGCAATAAGAAACTCTTTGTAATGAATCGCCCCATGGATCAGCAGAATCCCAAAGGTGGGCAAGGATCGACTCTGTTAGTTGTGTGTCTCTGCAACCGACAGCCTCGGCACAGGCTAACAGTAAGTGGACCAAGTGAAGGCCTTGGTTTACTCCATGACTTACCTCTTTCACACCAGGTACGATATCAGGAACAGCCACAAAATCTTCATTCAAGCCACGTACATCCACTTCCATGACCATCGAAACATCTGCAAAAACATCATTCACAATTGAAAAATTTTCAATATCCTCCTGGAAGTAATTGAAAGCTTCTTGCTGTCCCGGATGTTTGTCATCATTTTCACAGTATTGATCCACATTGATGAAGCTATCAACCAAGTCATTCACCTCAGAAACATCTAAGTGAGGAGTGATTGGGGTATCATGAGGAAAAGAGAAACATTCCGTTTCATTCATGGTCTCATCCCACTCTCCTACAAGTTCCTGCTCTATTCGAGCTGGACAAAACCTTCTGATTGCAAGGTCCTGGTTGAGACTCTCATTCGTTGGAAAGGAAATCCAGCTGTCCACGGCTTCCATTGTTTGTTTAAGGAATTAGGAAGAAGGTGAAGGGTTTGGATAGTTAAAGAGTTTAGAGAGTGCTGAAGAGTTTTAATATAGGAAAGGTGCTCTTGGTTTAGACAATGAATAATATATTTCAATTTCCGCAAGGGGAAAGCAGAAACCTTCTATACTTATAGGTTGATGATGGTGAAACCATTTCTTTACTGTTCTATAAATCCTTAAGCTTGTCTACGCGGGTCTTCACAAGAAAAAATGCAAAAAGATGGTGGAAGGGAGGACAATTTAGCAGGCAAATCATCAAATATTAACCAAAGAATGTGTGAGAAGGCACACAATCATGATCAATGTACAAGGACAAGCCTCTCATACCTTTTACAACACCTTAAACTTTTGAATTATAGTTAAAAATGTTGTGATTAAATAATGAGCCAGTCAGTAACATTCCCACAACAGTTTAAGCTGTTGTGTGAGGCCAACTTAATTGGTTTTATATATTCACTAACATATCGAAAAGTTAATAATCCGGACCAAACCTGCTCTGATACCATGTTAAGTAACAATTTCACCACAATGATTTAAACTGTAATGTGAACCAACTTAATTAGCTTTATATATTACTGACAAAGATTAAAGCTTAGCTTTTTATATGAGGTTAACATTCAAACGCCAACGGAAAAGGACTATCTGTTGAATAACAATCACAGCAGTCCATTTGATTCCTATCCCGCGATCCTAATATCGGGAAATTTTTGTCATAAAACTGGTTCCAGCATGGAGAAAAACTGTTTAATCAAACGGATAGTACAAGTAGCTAGCCAGGAAAATCCAGGCTAAAGCATTAATTTTAGTTTGACTCGACATCTCTTCTGGTTTGCCATTAATTGTTAATGTTAAATGGAAGCATCACTGGTGTATAGAGAAAAGAGGCATCTTGGGGTTGGCGACAACAAGCACTCAGTGTCTATTTTCTCTTTGGTAAGAATCAACTAATTTTGGTTGATTTTATTTTATCTACATGAATTGAGTCCAGATCTTTTCTTCAATTTTTATGGTGTTTTATTGTGTCCAGTGAATTTCAACCATTTATTTATACGAGCTCCATATTTATTTATGTAGAGCCCATACGAAACTCACATAAATAAATAACTGAGATTTACTAGATACAATAAAACACTATAAAATTAAACTGAAAATCTTGTTCCACATGAATAGCAAATAAGAAGGCATTTTCACTACCATAGCCGGCCTTAAAGGTGGGTAGATACTCATGGGGCCCGTTTACTTCAAGGGCGTATTTACAATATGACGAGTCCTCCGATGGTATAAATGACTAACTAAACAAACAATTCCCTTCACTTGGTTAGTTTGATGTGCTTGTCACAAGTAACCTTCTTTACCGGGACGGCCAAACAACGAACAAGACGTAATGGCTGGCTTTAGATTGTCGCGAGTATATCTTCACTTTTATACCTAGACATACGTAACTAATTATAAAATATACGCATGCACGTATTGGGTTGCTTTAGCTTTTCTCTATATTTTTTTATACGGAAAATGCCAATATCATTGAGTAGTTTACAGCAGAATTCTCAACGGGTGAACCGAAGAAGTTAGAGAGAGGACAAACACAAAAGAGATTTTTTGAGCTACCAAACGAGCAAGATGGTTTTTATCGAAGAAGAACGACCTGTAGTAACCGTTTGGTTGAGCTTTTAAAGAGTAAATAAGTACCTTTTTTTTCCCGCAAACGCTTTTTTTTTTAATATTTGACTGTAAAATAAAAAGCATCTTTTTAGTAGATATAGTTTTTTTGGCAACTAAAATATAACTTTTTAAAAAACTCAAATTTAAAGTTTCTTAAAAAAGTATTTTTAGATAGATTTTTCAGATCAATTAATGAGTCTATTTTTAGTCTCTTTTATCATTATATTTTACACATAATTTTCACAATACCTACAAACACATCTTCACGTTTATTTTGAGATTTATATAATATTATTTGACTTTTTTTATATATTTTAATATTTATTTTTATATTAGTTTTACTTATGTTATAATCTATATAAAAGATTTGGTTAGATATATTTTTATTTCTGTTTCATATGGTTTAAAATTATATAATAATTAATATATTGTGCTTTGCATATTGTTTAATATATTTTAAATAATTTTTATATGCATAAATAATTTTTATTGTAAAATAAAATATAGTTAAAATTAAAAGTGTTTTTTATTTTTACGTTGTCAAATAATCTATTGTATGAAACTCTTTCAAAAAAGCTCTTTTTTAAATGACAACCAAACAGTCAATTGGCTTCTTAGAAAAGCTCTTTTAAAAAAAGTTCTACTGATAAAAACTCTACTGATATAAGCCCATCCAAATAGACACTTAAACTTGAAAGTTTCGAAATCAGGTAGATAACTATATGATGTCCATGCTAGTGACCGAAACCAAGTTTGAATAACCATATCCAAACGAGCCATCGTTTCCACAAACGAACAATAAAGGCCAGTATTATAAAAATCAATATGGTACCCACTAATTTTGTACCATTAGTCGATGTTGCTTGGTACCGGTCGGTACTAAAATACTTGTGATTGTTTGGAATTGATATATAATTTTTTAAAAAAATTAGACTAAGTTGTAAATTTTAAAAAATTATCCCTAAACATTATAACTCATTTACACGAAATGAGTTATAATTGTAAGTTGTGACTTTATTTTTAAATTATGTAATCATATAAAATGCATTCTAGTTGTTAGCAATCAATGTATATGTTTGAATTTTGGGTTAAGAAGCACGATAATTTTTTGGAAAGAATATGCTTAGTCATCAAATTTTCTTAAGGAATCATTTATATAATTTTATAAAGGTCACTTGCATGTATATATCATATGATTGTTGAGGAACTATTATTGATCTATTTCTTCCTATTATTATACACAATTTGATTTTGATACCAAGTTATTTAGTTAATTTTGATACGTGTCTTTATTTATTTTTACAAATAAATGTAGGGAAGTTCAAAAACACCTAATAATTCAATCGTTTCAGGTATAGAAAGATTTGATGATCTAGCTTAGGCTTATGCTAAATTGATCCTTGGAATAAAGAACCATACTATTTGTTTGCAAGGTAACAAGCATTTACAAGGTAGGGAATGTTGCATTATTTTTCCAACAGGGAAGTCACTAGATTAAAGAAGTATTTAGTTGGGATTAAAGATAAGATGGAGCCTTGTAAGAAAGTGAGTCATAATGTAAAATGAAAAATGAAGACTTTGTTTAAAGAGTATCAGTATGATTAGAAAGATAAAAGGCAAAGATTGAACTACGAAATTAGTAGTGGAAGTTCTTCTGTTTATGTTCAAGATGATAGTGGGAATGTTAAAGGTCATAGTATTCCCACCCAACAAGAAGGAAATATTGCACTTGATGTTAGGAAAAGAATAAGACATGTGTTTAACTCTATTACACCACGAACAACTCCTGGAGCTCAAGCTTCAATTTGTAGTGTCTTATAATCTAGAGAAGGGACTCATAATATAGACATTACAATGGCTAGAAGGTGAAATGATTCAGGTATAGAATTTAATGCTACCTAATCTTATTATTATTAGCCTATGGTGGATGTTATTACCTCTTACTATCTAAGATACAAGCTCCTTCAATTGATGACTATACAGGTAAACTTCTAAAGAGCTTTATTTATGAAATAAAAATTATTTGGATGGAAGAAGAATGACTTGGGCTATTTATAGGGGTTCAATCATATTTGATGGTTGGACAAATAGAAGACATAAATTTATTACTAATTTTTTAGTTTAGTTTGCAAAGGGGATAATGCTTTCAAAGTCTATTGATGCATTTGCCCTTGTTTGGCATGTTGATGCTCTATTTCAAATATTTGATAAAGTTGTGAATGAAGTTAGGCCATAAAATATTGTTTAGTTATTACTGACAATAATTTTTCTTATAAAGCAATTGGAAGAAGATTGTAAAGCAATTATAATTCTTTTAATTGGACTTTTGTGCTACAGATTGCATTAACTTAATATTAGAAAATATAGGAGATGATAGGTATTTTTCGATTATTGATAAGACTGTGCAGAAAGTAAAAAAGGTGACCAAGTTCATCGATAATTGTGTGTGGGTCTTAAATTTAAAGAGAAAGGATTTCACCAATGTAAGAATTTGTGTTGTCCTGCTATTTCAAGATTTGTAACTAATTGTTTATCACTTCAGTGTTTTATTTTGATGAAGAAAGAGCTAAAAAAAATATTTACAAATGATACGTAGATTGCATCTTAGCATTCTAGTTCTAATGTTAAGATGCAATCCACGTATTACTTATAAACATTTCCAATGTTGGATTGAAGATTTCTAGAATTATACTTAAAGATAATGAATTTTGGTTTCAATGTCTATTTTTCATCTGAGTTTAAGAGCCTTTGGTGAGGATATTTCGTTTGACTGATAGTGATGAAAAAGTAATAACAGCTTATTTTTTATGATGTCATAGAGAGGGCGAAGGAATCAATCAAGGAAAATATGAAAAGTAGGTCTTTTTTGTACATATCTTATCTTGTAGTCATCAATGAGAGATGAGAAGGGCAACTAGACTCTCTTTTGTTTACAGATGAGGCATGTTTTACTCTTAGTATCTATTTCTGACCAAGTTTTACAAACAAAGATGAAGTTAATACGAGAATATTATTAACTATTACAACAATCATTGCCCATGAGATGATGTAAGTTCTCATAAGCTCATAAATGGAGATTTATAAGGATGCTTCTGGTGATTTTAAGATGCCAATTGTTATTCATCAAAGGGTGAAACTTAATTCAGGTATTTTTTTTTCCCTTTTGTCAGTTGTTGAAAATTAATCATCACTTTATTTTGTTTGTAATGTTACTTTTGTTGTCTTATCGTTACTTGGTGGGATCAATTTGGAAGTAGTGTTTCATGATTGCAAAAGTTTACAATTCAAATTCTAAGTCAATGTATGAGTGCAATAGGGTATGAAAGGACTTAGAACACATTTGAACCCATCTATTCCAAGAAAAGGGTTAGATTGGAGTACAAAAGATTGAATGATTTGGCCTTTGTTTAAAACAATTTAAAGCTTTAGAAAATATATGTTATTATCATTATTAAGTTGGATATAATTTCTTGTAATTTTTAATAATTTAATTTTATTATTTACTTGGACTCTTAATAGAACAAATAGTTGCATAGATCCAATTCTCTTTGGTCATATCAATCTTTTGGCATATTGGATTTTTGAATAACCAGATTTGATAAATAAGAGTAACTTGGAAGATAGTCTTGGATGAGAAACTATTGATATATCATTTAGTGTAATGAATTTGAATGATGGTGAAGATGAGACTTTTCTTAATGATAAAGATTTTTTATTGAATAAGAACTGAGGTTAATGCGATTTGAGCGGGTATTCGATTGAATGAAATTCCAAGTTTTTATTTATCCTCTTCTTTCAATTTAACTTATATTTAATGTATATGTTTAATTTTATATGTAGATTATAAATATAATTATAAATGTTTTTGTTTCAGGTTTCACTTCTAGTTAGTTGTTTCCTCAGCGCGAACTTTTGCTGTAAAGTTGTAATAGTTAGAGAGT
Source organism: Erythroxylum guanchezii (assembly GCA_025629825.1). Lineage (NCBI taxonomy): Eukaryota > Viridiplantae > Streptophyta > Magnoliopsida > Malpighiales > Erythroxylaceae > Erythroxylum > Erythroxylum guanchezii. Next base: position 29,471,401 of record JAOTAX010000002.1, read on the forward strand.
TATGGATACTACCAAAGTAAAGGTATTCTTCCTATAGAAGTGGAAATATCATTTCTTCATGTCTTAGCAAAGAAAGAACTCCATTAAATTAGATGGGGTAAAATATATACACATTCATGCTTTATTGTATGATGATTAGAACATTTTCTAGAGTAAACACCTATTAGTCTACCAAAGTAAAGGTGTTGTTCCTATACAAGTGGAAATATCATTTCTTTATGTCTTAGTGAAGAAAGAACTCCATGAAATTAGATAGGATAAAATAAGTATGGGCAGTTGGATCTAATTGAAGAAGGATGATATCAACAATTTTTTATGACTAGTTATATGTAAGAAAGAAGGATATAATAGTTCCCTCATTGAAAAATCTTGCCTATTAGGGTCCATTTTTTCCTATTGGTTTAGGTTTCACCGAAAGGGAGAGGAAGTTGAAAGGCAACTCAAGGATGATCATTTGACTAATCAGTGATCTTGAGTAAAGTGAGACACTAAGATAGGAAGAAATGGAATCAAAAGAAAGCTCTACAAAAAAACAAAGTTCTAAAGTAAATAGGGGAAGAGACTTGGGACCAAAGCAAAACCGGAACAAACTACTTGAACTTTGGGAAAAAAACTGATTATAAGTCAAGCTAGGTTAAGAAAGTTAACAAGGGGGAGATAAGGATTGAATATCATATTTGTTTGTAAAGAGTTGACAAAAGTTATATTATTAAATCGCAAGGTGATTTGGTATACATCATATTAACATATTGTCGTTTTAAATCTTTTTTTTTTCATTATTTAAGAAAATTTTGGTTGAAGAGAAGCTTGTTACAATATTTTTACTAAGAAAATATTAGATTCAAAAATAAAGGCAAAAACATAATGATAAAAGTGCTTTGATCTAATCAAATGTTGAATTAAAGCAATCCAGATTGTGTTTAACCCAATATTAGATGATTACCAATATAATGTATCAGTATAAAATTTTTTTAAAAAGTAAATTAGTCATAATTCTAATTTAATCCTTAAAATTTCATTGTTTTCCTCATGCATAAATTGAAGTTAGGACGAGCAGCAATACACAAAATTGCCACCTTGCCTGCAACTATAATGTCCAACAAATATGAAAAGTCTCTAGAGTCACGTTCAGAACCATTGAAGAGAAATAGAAATTTATATTTCAGCCTTTAACTTGAGTTGATGACGGTGTGCTAGTTACAAGAATTATTTTGAGTTATAACTCTGGCAAATATAGCCTAATAACCTAAAATTGTCTCTCTGGTATCGGCAAGGGTGCCATAAATATACAAAGTTCTATGGCAAAAATTGGAGCTAATAAACAAAAAGAATGAGACTGCACAAATTCAATACACTGTGCAGAAAATTCTTCTCATCTTCTTCACTGCGCTTTATGCTTGTATCTTCTGTAACATGAAACATGACGAAGTTTCCAATAAGGCGTCTTGATATGATACAGATTGTAGCTTTCTATTTAATTTAGTCAACCTCGAATAAATGACTGCTGCATCCTAATCGTCAATATCTTGTACCCATGCTAGATCTGCGACGATATCAACTAGCAATCAGGTTAATCTAGAAATAGCCTATTCGCTCAGAAAGGGCATCAGTAACAATGAATGGTTGTGGCAGAAAGCGTTCAGAAACAAATCTAATCAAAATTAATAGAGGATGTTACATGTTTTCTGACATTATGTAACCGTATATCCATTGCAGTGGCAAGAAAAGCTAGTTGAGAGAAAGCAAGACCTTTAAGAACAGATTCCACAGCAGCATTTGGAACAAGGAGCCCAACAATCCGCCTGTTATCTGTGGTAGTTTCTATGCGCACAACACGGAGCCGCTTATGGCTCTGACGAGCCTGTATGAAATGCAAAATGAAGTTTCATTTTCCATCTCCTCACAAGAGCAATTGTCCAGAAAAGGCAATTCTCCACCAAAAATAGTTTATTTGGCTTCGTTTAGATATATATAAACTAATAGATACCACCTCAATCATAGTGCAAAATGCGAATATTTGATTTTCAATACCCTGAAAATGTGCACTTCTTAAGATAATTAAGATGATATTTCAAAATGTATAAATATAAGATGGCAGTAACACGAGCAAAATCAAAGATCAGAAGAAATTTTGTGAAGATACAAGTCACTCGTATAAAATCCTATGAAGATAGAAGCATCAAAAAAAAAAAAAAATCAGTAAACCCTATACATACTGAGAAAGGACAATAACCGAAAATCTAGTTATAATGCCATTTCAAGACAAGCATCTGAGGCCTTCATATTAATACTCTCAAGATGAGCTGCCATTTAAGTCGAACATGCAAGAGAAAGTTATTTAGCACACACTTGATTAATTTACATACCCTTAATATGGTACCCAAAACATCAAGCTCAAGGATAAGTAGCAATTTAGGTGGGGGAATAAGTATACATTAGATTCACATCAAAGCAATACTGACAGGCTGGAGTTACTTTTTCTCATCCTGTAAGTATACAAACTTTTCTCAAACTTAAATGTAGATACCTAAAATTTAGCTAGCAAAAAAGTGAAAATCACTTTATGTAGAAAGAAACCAGGATGGAGGTTTCATGTAGAATTTTGGGAGAGTGATGACAATGATGTGAGTTTGGGGCTTTTAATATGGTAGGAAAAGATCTCTAGAAATATCCCCATAATGCACAGTTATATTTAGGATTACCGGTACAATGAATCTAACAATTGAAATCAGGGCTTTCGTACTTATACATGAGTTTTATCCAATATGCAAATTCCGATGAGCTAGTTGTTGATTGGTGGAGAATGTTTCAACCTTCACGAAAGTTCAAATAATAGTGTAGTCTTCGTGCTCGACGATTTACCAAAAATTGAAATAAGAGCAACCCAAGGAATTAGACACTAAATCAGATCAAGTTCCTGTGGTTCAATTAGTTCTTTTTTTTTTTTCTGCCCGATTTTCATCATAGGATTAGGTTAGACTATTAACGTTTTTCTGAAATATTCATTCAAAGAATAATAACTCATATTGAAACGTTTAACTGCTTAGTGATTCTCAAAGTGGAACCCAGATGATTACCTATTTCATAGACACAGCTTTTTCACATATACATTTTTACTCCAGGACAGGCTACCTTGAGAAAGCCTTTCCATTGATCTTCAGTTGTCTTATTAGTACTATTTGTTTGGAAGGCCTTATTATTCTGCTAATGTAAAAGACAAACCATACTATATCTAGCAAAGACCCTTCACTTCCCCCAAAAGTGTAAGAAAGAAGCTCTGCTGCACTATCCAACCATCACTACAGGATCAAGCTCCAAAGGCGAAGGAAATATAAACTTGATCGAAAGACCCACTTTACCTGCTTAGCCAATGCCTTCTCAATAGTGCCCCAGACAGGGAGAATCAGTCCACCTAAAATGTTTACTTCCTGCAGTCTTCGGCCAACTGTACAGAAGTTCCCAAGTTTACAATTCGGACCATGCATACACTGCAGTGAAAAAAGAAAAGACACATGAACAACCACAAAAAAATGTCAGGTTTGCTTAGAAATTTTGGGCTTAACGAAGAGATAGAATGGGCCTAATTGTTGTGTTAAATTAGCTTTTATATTATGTGAAGGTTGAGATAAAGGAGAAAAAGAATATATATATTTAAAGGTTTAACTTGGTTCACTTTTGAAGCCTACGACTACATCACAAAGACATAAAAAGTTCTAAAGTACATTATTCATTAGGTTTAATTCATTTTTTATACTAGTAAGGTAGTACAATATTCAATAATAACATAATATAACATTCTTAAATAATTCTTTTACGATTCTATTATCAGCTATGCAACATGTTCTCATCTTATTATACACATGAAAATATTCCTATATAGAATAGTTAATCTCTATTCAACATTATCATTGAGTTGGTAAGTAGATGTTTTTCATGTTCAACTTGAATATGAATTTTGAATATGCAAATAGAGTACTTTTCAAATAAATAAAATGAAATAAACAAATGATTCTTTGTTTTCTCCTTCCTCTTTTTTCTTTCTGCTTTTTTTTTTTAATAAAAAAAGCACTAAACGAAAACAAACCTAAGAGTAAAGGAATAGCAATTTTGTTGGCAAAAAATAGTAACAATGTCAGAGAGATGCCTACTGAGCCAAAAAAAAAAAGGAATAAGAAAGGAGAGAATACAGAATGGAAGTTTAAGAGAGAAAAGATAATAATTAAGGTAGTGGTGCTTTCAATGTGCTAATGGAAGAAAAACGTAATAAAAGTAAAGGGGCTCTACCGGGAAGAAAATTCACAAGCATTACCAAAAGGAAAGACAGGAGAAGAATAACAACACTCTTAATAGCTTGTCAAAATGAAAGGAAGGAAATATAAAAACCTCTAAATGAGCTGTAAGAAGGAACACGAAAGAAGTGTTTCACCAAAAGAGAGAAGACATCAACAGTGATGAAGGAACAAAGGATTTCAAGAAGTGAAGATTGAACGTTCAAGTTTCAAGATCAAAACCTTGAACTCCACAAAGAACAAGTTCTCATAATCAGAACTTAACTCTAATGTCTATTAAGTAGAGATGAAAGAGAACAAAGAGAAGGGATACACATTGATTTAATGTGATTCAGCCATAAAACTTAGGCTACATATATAAAGACTGCAAAAAGCTCTGTGGTCTATTGTTCATTAGATTTAATCCATCTATTTATTATAAAAAATATGACAATATTTCATCATAAGATTACTAAATAATCCCTAAACCGTTCTACCATAGGATACACAAAATATTCCATATTAAGTACAAAATAATATTTCTTTATGATTTCAATATATGCTTACATTGGACCAATTCCCTCTATCTTTTTCTCTCTCACTCTAAAAATGAGTGAATAAGTGCTTAACTCTAATTCAATACTAATGATGTTATTATATAATATATTATAAATTATACAAAAGTGTAAACTCAACACGTCCCCTCAATCTGGTGTGTGTGTGTGTATATATATATATATATATATATATATATATATATATATATAATCCATGCATAGCTTTGTTCAAGGTATGAAATTCTTGAATCCCTTAAGGATTAAGTAAAAAGATTAGCTAGCTACTATGTTGAGACTGTAACTTTTGTAATCAACTCTTTAGAAACTATCCATTCTTGAATGAAGTGATAATCCACTTCTGTGGGCTTTGTTTTTTCGTGATAAATTGGGTTGGATACAATATGTAGTGCTGTTAGATTGTCACATATTAATTTCATCTAGGTCTTGATGGATACATTTTAAATTCTTCAAGGAGATGATACAGCCATAGCAGCTACCAAGTGGCCCTCGAAATAACTCTATATTTATCTTTTGCACTAGAATGTGCACATTTTGCTTCTTACGTTTCCATGAAACCAATATTTCTCCGACAAATACACAATATCCCAATGTGGAACATTGATCAAATTGTGAACCAGCATAATTTGCACCTGCGTATCTTAATATATTAAGATATCCTTATTACAATACAAAAGACCCTATCAAGGAGCATGTTTGATGTATCGAACAATACTGAATGCTATCTCCCAATGTTCAACACAAGGACTAGTCAAGAATTAAGTCACCACTCATTGGATTGGAGAAAAGCTCTCCTTGATTACGTACAAATTACACACCATAGAAGTGCCTCCTAGCTCTAGGCTTAATAATCCAGTCTCCTATAACAAATCTAAAGTGTATTTTCTCTATAAGAAATAAATAACTTAGACCATGCTACCTTAATGTCCTAAAAATATTATATAGGAATAAGGTCTTTTGTCTACAAGTGCTGTTGTAAGAGGTCTTTAGCTTAGCAATACCCCCTAAATCACCTAAGTGAATACAATGTCATCCATATAGACAATTATCAATGATCATTGTTGTTGACTAGAGTTATTATAATAGATTGTATTTCCTTGTATACACTTAGAATTGATAGCTGTAGTGATTTCCTCCTATAATTGAGGGATTTGATATTCCTAAATAGTCCTAGGCCTTGTGTATATAAACCATAGGATTTCTATATACAAATCATCTCAATTCACTAATAGGAACACTTTTGGTTTCTCTCTGAGTTGTTTTCTTCGTGGTATCAAAGTCCTGTCTGATTTAAGGGCCTATACTTTCTTCTCAAATTTTTTTCTAGTTGTTGTTCTCTGTTCGGAACAGTAACGGTTGAGTTTGTACTCGCCCAAAAACAAGGCGGTTTTAATCTCATTGCCCACCTAGCTTGCTTCAAAACCGACTAGCAACCCTCACTGTGACAGACTCGACGTCACCAGCGCCGCCACGCTCCACCACGCACTGCCACAAACCGTTAGCCTCCGCCACATGTAAGCTCCATGTGCCACCCTCCAGTCATTTTTTCACCTTGGTTCTTGGTCCACCAATCTCGCCAGCTCCTGTACATCTTCCTTGAGGTGTCTGAACTCCGATATCCTGTTGGGAAATACACCAGAATTCTCTGATTGTCTCTGAATTCTTTCTATTACTACTGTTGGTATATTTCTTTGTTTGTCCTAAGTGATTCTAAAGAAGATGGCTAGAAAAAAAGGTAACCACTTTGAATTCTAATAATCCTTCATTTCAAATCAGTCTTGTGAAACTTGATGGAGCTAATTATCCTGCTTGCTCAAGATTTTGTTTGTTGTTGATCAAAGCTAGAGGCTTATAGGGTTACATTACCAGTGATAGTAAAAGACTCGATGTCAATAATCCTGATTATAATCACTGGGAGACTGAGAATTCCCTCGTGATTTCTTGGCTCATCAATTCAATGAAACTAGAGATTGCTTGGACATATCTGTCACTTGACACAGCAACAAAGATATGGAAGGTTGGCTCTCTGACTTACTCTCAAATAGGTAATAAAGCCCTTTTTTTTTTTCTTAATAAACTGCACAACATGAAGCAAGGAGATATAAATGTATCACGATACTTTGCAAAGCTATGTGGATTGTGGCAAGAACTGGATTATTATCAGGACTTTCAAGCAAAATGCTCAAAAGATGCTGCTAAATTCTAGAAAATGATTGAGGAGGATCTGGTATTTGACTTTTTAGGGGGTCTCACGCTAGAATATGATCACATACAAGGTACTATACTTGGAAAAGATCCTTTCCCTTCAGTACAACTTGCACATTCTCTCATTCAGCAAGAAGAAAGTAGAAGAAATGTCATGCTACATACAGCCATTGCTAAGAAAGTAGGGTTAGTTGCTAGTTCTACTGAGAAGCCAAAACCTGCAAATACTTCATCTAATAAGGATCATTTGCAATGTGATTATTGTGGAAAACAAAGGCACGTCAAAGAAACCTGCTGGAAACTACATGAGAGGCCAAATCAGAGTCATGGAAAACAAGGCGGTTTAGTGGTAAGGGGCCAGGCCCACTTGGTTGAAGGGAATGAAGCATCTAAAACACCATTAACTGGGTTTTTATCCAATTAGGAATTTATGAACTTAAGACATCTTCTCTCAAAACTAGACTCTCCTTCCATAATTGATACATCAAATATTGCGAAATCAAGTATTGTATACTCAAACTCTAAAGATAATCCTTGGATTATAAACTCTGGAGCTAACAGACATATGATGTGACTTGGATCTTTCTTCTCAAACACAAGTCAGATGTGAGCATAGTCCTTCCTCAATTTTATACCATGATTCAGACCCAATTTGGAACCAAAATTAAAAGGGTCAGATCTGACAATGCCAAAGATTACTTTAATCAGATCTTATCTTCTTTCTTTCAAAAGGTGGGCATTATCCATGAGTCTTCCTTGTGTCTATACTCCACAACAAATGGCATTGCAGAGCGTAAAAATAGTCACCTTCTTGCTTGTACAAGAGCTCTTCGTTTTCATAACAATGTCCCACGATGGCTATGGGGAGAGGCAGTCCTAAATTCTGCCTTCTTGATCAATCGACTGCCATCATACAACCTTGGAAACCAAAGTCCTGCTGATACCCTCTCTACCTTTTACCCAAATAATCCAGTTAAGATCGGCCTACAGCCTAGAATATTTGGGTGCACATCCTTCATTCATGTTCAGTCTCCCGGTAGAGGCAAGCTAGATCCTAAGGCCCTATGCTGCATATTTGTGGGATACTCATCCACCCAAAAAGGGTTTAAATGTTACCATCCTCACACTAGAAAAGTCTTTATCTTGGTTGATGTCACCTTTAATGAAACTGAGCCTTATTATTCTCATTCTCATGTTCAGGGGGGGAAATCAGTACCATTAAATTCAGAAGATGAGGATCCTACCATTTTTTTGGAAAAATTTTCCATTTCTCGGTCCATTTCTCCAGTTGATACTAATCAGCCCATTTCTGCTCCAAACCAACCCATTTCTGCTCCAGACCAGTCCTTTACAGAGCAGCCTGCACCAGACCAATTCACTCCAGACTTACCTAATCTCTCAACAAGTGCATTAGACACTCATAATCCCCAACCAGCATGTGTACTCAAGAAGTTTGGCAAAGTGTACTCAAGGAGAGGAAAAGGCAATTCTGCACCTCAGCATATTCAGGATTCCATCAAGGATCCCAATCTAGAGATAACAGATCCTAATGATAAAATACAAGAAATTTTTTAGTAGCCTGTTTTATGTGATACTATTGATAAACCCATTGCCTTGCGAAAAGGTACAAGAGAGCGTACCAAGAAATCACTTTATCCCCAAGCACAATCCGTGTCACTCAAAAATGTTTCCTTATCACACAAGACCTTCCTCGTCAATCTACATTGTGCCAAACAACACATGGACTGAGGCCTTAATTGATGAGAAATGGAGACAAGCTATGAATGTGGAAATGGAAGTGCTAGAAAGGAACAAAACCTGGGATCTAGTGCAATTGCCTCCAGACAAGAAAACAGTGGGTTGTAGATGGATTTATACCATCAAATACAGGGCAGACGGGTCAATTGAGAGGCATAAGGAAAGATTAGTGGCCAAAGGTTACACACAGTCATGGAATTGATTATTTGGAGACCTTTGCTCCAATTGCTAAGATGAATACTGTGCAGGTGTTGTTGTCCTTGGCAGCAAACTTGGACTAGAATTCAGAGCAGTTTGATGTCAAGAATGCCTTCTTACATGGTGACTTGGAGGAAGAGGTTTATATGGATGTGCCGCCAGGTTATGGGACTGAACTTCCAGTTAGAACTGTGTGTAAGCTGAAGAAAGCACTTTATGGGTTCAAGCAATCACCTCGAGCCTGGTTTGGAAGGTTTACCAAGGCTATGCTCACCTTAGGTTATGTGCAAAGTCAAGTTGATCATACTCTTTTTGTTAAACATTCAGCTTCAAGGGGAGTTACGATACTAATAGTCTAAGTTGATGATATAATTGTGACTGGCAATGATGAAAATGAGAAACAGAGGCTAAAGAGGCATTTGGCAACTGAATTTGAGATTAAAGAGCTTGGAAAACTGAAGTACTTCTTGGGGATAGAAGTAGCTCACTCAAGAAGAGGTATTTTTATCTGTCAACAAAAGTATATTATTGATTTACTGACAAAGACAGGTTTGACTGGATGTAAACCTATTGGGACACCCTTAGACCCAAATACTAAGTTGGGAGAGGCAGAAGATGAGACGTCAGTGGACACCGGGATGTACCAGCGACTAGTAGGCCGACTACTGTACTTGTCTCACACAAGGCCAGACATAGCCTTTGCTGTAAGTTTAATTAGTCAGTTCATGCACAAACCTAAGGAGTGCCACCTTCAGGCAGTCCATCATGTTCTTAGATATTTAAAGGGAACATCAGGAAGAGGAATGCTATTCAGCCGAAGAAATAGCATATATTTGGAAGCTTATACAGATGCAGATTATGTAGGTTCAATAGTGGACAGAAGATCAACGTCTGGATACTGCACTTTTTTGGGAGGAAATCTGATAACATGGAGAAGTAAAAAAACAGGGGTTTGTAGCCAGATCAAGTGCAGAAGTTGAGTTCAAGGCAATAGCACACGGAATATGTGAGTTATTGGGGGTGAAAATCCTACTTGATGATCTGAAGGTCAGATGGGAGAAACCTATGAAGCTATATTGTGATAATAAATCAGCTATAAGTATAGCTCACAACCCAGTCCAGTATGAGAGGACAAAGCATATTGAAGTTGATAAACATTTTATCATGGAGAAGCTAGAGAGGGGCCTGATTAGCACATCCTTTGTATCTAGTCAACATCAAATTGCAGACATTTTTACCAAAGGGCTAAGTGGACATCAGTTTGAAAACATTATTAGCAAGCTGGGGGTTGATAATATCTACCTCCCAGCTTGAGGGGAGTGTTAAAATAATTAAATATTAATTCAGAATATTCTCCCTTAATTGATAGGGGAGATAGATAGTTATTAGAGATAGTCATTATTTTAGTAACTATAAATAGTTATTACCAAAGCAGTTATTTATGCTTTTATTAGGGGCAATTACCAAAGCAGTTATTTCTGTTTTGGTGAACCGTGTACATTTACAAAGGGGAATAACCCCTGTTGTATAGAGTGAATGAATGCAGTCTATACCAAAAATTCTTTGTAGTTTACTGACACTTGCCTTAAGGCTCATATTGTTGCAAAAAGCTACACTCAAATTTTTTGTTTGGATTATGAGGATACCTTCTAAACATCAACAACTCCAAATTGGATCGGTTTCACTTCAACAAATAAGTGCTTGGGCAAAGAAAATCCTACCTAATGGAGAGATTGTTGGAGAGGTGACAAAACCCTATACTTTTCATCTCACTAGTGGAAAAAGTTACTTGTACTCTCCTTGCTATCTCTATTGTTGCCCACTTTAGTTGGCTCCTATAACACTTAGACATCAAAAAGAGTTCATAGTGATCTTTAAGGCAAAGTCTATATGGAACAACCTCCCAAGTTTGTTGCTCTAAGGAAGTATGCTTATGTATGTCACATGATAAATCCATATATGGCCTTAAACAATCCTCTAATGCCTAAAAGTTTAGGAGACTGAGTACGATAAGACAAAACTTTGTCCTAAGCATCGATCAGACCACTCAATCTTCTACGATCATAAAACACAAACTCATCATTAAAGTTGTCTATGTAGATGAAATAATACTTAAGAGAGGTGATTTAGAAGGCATTCATGAAATGAAAGATTAACCTAGAAGAATTAGGACAAATAGAATAAGTATTAACTTATAACTAAAACTCACAAAATTGGGAAATATGGCTGATATTAGGCTGTTAAAATATCAAGGTTCAGATCTACATTTCAATTAGGAACGAATTTCAGATTTGGTATAGTTGAGTTTTTATTGTTTGCTAGAAATTTAGGCAAAGATTTTAAGGTTTAATATGATTGGAATTTAGGTTTGATATTGCTATAATTTTAAGTTTTAGTTGCTGGAACTTTAGGTTAGAATTGCTGGATTTTAGGGAGGAGCACAAGCAATGAAGGGTAGGAAACTGGGAATCATTCCTAAGATCTAAGAATCACTTTTAGAAGAAAGCCTCACACCTTCTAATTAAAAACTCAAAGTTGTAGAAAAAAATTCATGATATGTTATTATTGAAGGATTAACCATATACATATTCATAGAAGAGTTCTTAGAAGCCTTATTTTAGTAGAGAAAGTGTCCCTAACAAATTTAAATCCTATTATACTAAAATTTTAAAAGTTCTAAGTAGCTAGGATTATATATCTAAACTAGAATAATATATTTAACTTACTACTACTTCCAATATAATAAGGAATACTAATATAATCTAAATTTCAGCCCTTGTCTTTGTTGTCAACTCAATTCCAAACCTTCATCCCACCAAATTCTGTTTTGTGGTTGACTAATTTTTCCTCTTTTATTTCTTCTATAGACTTTAAGCTCTTTCACATCACTAGAACAACAATTTCAAATGAAGGACCTTGTTCTTTTGAAGTACTTTGTGGACATTGAGGTAGCATGGTCTAAGCAAAACATTTACCTCTCATAAAGAAAATATACTCTAGATATTTTATAAGAGACTAGATTATTAGACACTAAGCTAATAGACAGTCATATAGATCCCAATGTAAAACTTGTAGCTAATCAAGGTGAGACTTTATCTAACCTAGCAAGCTATTGGGAATTAGTAGGGAATTTTTGGTAACTCATATCACAAAACCAAATATCGCATTTCTTGTAAGTGTGGTAATCCTTATGTTGCACATTGGAAAACAACACTTTGTACTCTACAGCTTGTGAAACAGGCTCCTAGACACACTTTTTGTATATAAATATAGACATCTGAATATATTAGACTATGCAGATGCAAATTTATGTCACCGTTAGATATATGTTTCATGTCAAGTTATATTACATATTTGTAGGAAGAAATTTGATACCGAGATAAAGTAGAAGCACAAAGTGGTAGCACCTTATAGTGCAAAAGTTGAGTATAGAATTTTGTTTGGAGTCTCTTGTGAATTGTTATCACTACGCCCTCTCCTTGAAGAAACTAAAATTTCTTTCAAGACCTACTTTACCAAAATCTGTGAAGCTAATATGAGACAATCAAGTAGCGTTACATATAACATCAAATCCAATTTATCACAAGAGCACAAAGCACGTAGAGGTGGATTATCACTTCATTGAGAGGATATTTTTCAGAGTTAATCACAAAGTTTATAATCCCAACATGTTAGTTAGCTAATCACTTTACCAAATTCTAATGAAGTTTGAGAATTTCATATGTTTGTTCTAAGATATACATCAATAATATATATGCAAAAACATTAGGAGTATTTATAGTAAGTGTCTTTTAGTCAATCTTATAATTATGTAATACTTATATATAACAATATACCAATGGAGAATTAGGGTACATAACCCATTCATCCACTTTTTACAATTGTCACGAGAAAAACTAGAATCATTGTTTCATGATGGGTTGTATACCAACAGGAAATAAAATCATTTATGTCAACTCCATTACCTGTTTAGATGAAACTTCATATTCATCTTCCCAACTGCTTCGGGCCTTTTCTAGAGATGACAATTTCCGGTATTTGCTTTTCAACTCTGCCTGTGGCATTTCCCTGATGAAACATAGAAGGGATTGAGCACAAACAATAGGTCACACAAATCCTAACTAACCATCACCAATTTCCTACCTTACTGACTCCCCAACCGCAGGTCTTACAATCTTAAACATTCCAGAAGCAGCACTGGAACAAAATCATTTTTGAGAAGTTTAAAACACCAAAATTTAAATATGAATTTGAAGTGCATAAACATAATAGTATGCAAATGGAGATGATATAATTCATTCAAAGATATCAGCACTAAAAGAATACTTATCTAACCTAACAAGTATAAAAAAATTGTCACCAAAGCCTTTTATATTATCAATCTTCATTTGCAAGTCCAATTAAAGTGATATGACATACCGAAGTTATGTGAAATTCTAGATCATTTGCTCACAAACTATATCGTTTACTAAGCTACAGCAACCTGCCAAAGTAACAAACCTGTTTGACACATTAAGGAAAGCTCATGGAATGCTTTTGAGCTGTGTGTGTCCTGACATTGATTCAGCATATATAAAATGTTTCTCATGGCAGTGAAAAAGAGATGCACACCCCAAAAGATTATTAAATTCACCGTTCAAAGAAGATACTATGCTCATGAACCACCAACTTGAATCAAAAAGTAGTTTTCAGCACATCATTGGGTATGTTTAGTTCAAATGGTTTAATTCTGCCAATAGTTAATAGTCAATAACTATTGACTGATGATTATTAGCTGGAAAGTCATCATATGATTAGTAAGATCAACTAATCATTGCTTGGGATTCATATAATACACAAAAATATAAACCTTACACATGCATTTACAACTATCTCCTGAAAAAGAAAATCAATTCATTCCAATATTAAACAACAAATAACAGAAAACTATAACAATTTCAATTATTTATTCTGGACATGATTATTGCTTCAGGTTCAATTGTACTAAATTGCTTATTAAACAGACTCGTTAAGGCTTCATGCTTCTCTTGTAACTCCTTTTGGAGCTTTTCCATCAATGTTATTTATTTAATTTCCATAAAAATTTTCAATGATTAGTTATATTCATCTTGAAAGTTTTAGGAATGCAAATTTTCAAAAACTTACGTTAGCAATGTGGCAACTTAACTTTTAGTAACAATTACTAATATAAATATAACAACAACAGTTTTAGCATTGTTGTAAGGAGCAAAAACAGTATCTCCACGTCCATCGTGGTTCAACTTTTGGTGTGAGCATGAGATGAGCAGTTTTTACATATGTTTTGAAAAAGTGTAGATAAATAAAAAAATTGCATGCAAGTTACCAAAGTAACTAAAATAAGAAAGATAAAAAATCAATTAAAAATTAATAATCATGAATAAATATTTTACGTTAAGTTAGAATAAAATTAATTACTCAAATAATTAATAAATTTATTTATCTTCAACAACTGCTTACAATATTTATTATTATTATAAAAAACAGTAAAGCTACGTCAATATTAACAATTAAAAAAATTATTTCTCAGAAAAGGAAAACAAAAACCAAAATCATGAAACACAAAATAAAATTCAAAACTAAAAAAACAAATGTTAAACCAAATGATCCCTAATTTAACTACCAATTCATAATGCCACATCATGCTTTTGCTTTTAAATGCAAACAAGACCTCAATGTTAGAGTTTATACAAATAGGTTTGCATCCTTAGGCCATCATTCAATAAAGCTTACAATGGTCAACAGTGATTACATATGAACAAATAAAACTAAACAATATGTTGATGACTTGAAGAACTAGAATTATGAAACGAAAACTTCAAAGCTAAAATGATTTTTAATGGACTTCATGATTGCAGGATAGATAGAGAACATACCCACAATACTTCATAATAACATATAAGCTGTGATTTTAGGGTGATGGAATTTAAAATTGTGAGAAAAATATAGGCTTAGGTATCACTTCTAAGATTTGTTAGGTGAACTAGGAACCTTTCCTAGGGTTTGAAGCAAACAAATTATTAATATCAGACCAATTACTGCTGAATGACAAGCAATAGATTCATGACACCTTTTAATATCTGTTGCACCTTTACATGTCAAATTGTTGCAAGGAAGAATCAAAATCCTGGATAGATTTTAAGTATTCTTAAAACAAATTAAATTATTAAATTATATTATTCATAATTCTTATTAGTAATTAATATTAAATAAACAATATAATAATAAAAGAAAAATGAAAAGAAAACAAAAAAAATCAAAACCAGTTTTATGATTTTCATAAGTTATAAAAATAGAAAGAAATCGAAATCAAAAACTTAAACAAACAGATTTATTTTATTGAATTTGAAACAAAAAATATAAAACTAAAAACAACCTAACAAGGTAAACAACCAGAGATGGCAGAAACTGCCTAGCCTGGCTCTACCTAAAGTCAACCGACATGGCCTAATTTGATCGACTCAAGTTGAGCTCAGGCTTGGGGGGTGAGCAGCCCGGTGGACTCAAATTTGATCGGGCTACGAATTGGGCTAGAGCGTAGGTTGCGAATTAGGGGATAGGGCCCAACTCGACCCAGTACTATCCCTAACACAACCCACTAAAGAAATAACTGAGGAGAATTTTTCATATTTATAATTTGTTCCTTTTCTATTTAATTAGGCTAAACAAGGATTTCCTATTTAGGTTTGATTTCCATTTTAACAAGATATCACTTCATCTTTCCAATTAACAATAAAATCCTTCTAGGACTTAGGTTTTCCTAGTTTGGGTATGGCTTTTAGTAACACTTCAACAAATAAGAGCTTTGCTTGAGAAATATACAACAACCTTTGAATTCAAGTTTACTATTAAGGAGATTTTGTCATAAACCCTAATTTTTCCAACCACAATCTACCCAAATTCTAGCTTACTTTATTGAATTTTCTGCCCTAACCTCTTTTCCCTACATCAAAAACACCCAAAACAGTTCATTACACTATATACACACTGTATAGATGATCATTTTACAAGAATAATGCACACCTAACAACAAAACTGACCCTATTTTTTAGCATTTTAACATTTGAGCATATTGAAGTGTTTCTTACATTTACGAGAGCTTGATTTTAAAAAATCACTATGCTCACTTCTCTGCTAAAGTATTAACATTCATACTAACAAAATAGACTACTTACTAGTTCTTCAATTTGAAACAATTAATGCAAATTATAATTCAAGTTAATTTGTTTTTGTAACTAAATAACTATAATATCAACATATTTATCAAGGTTGTCCAAGAATGAAAATACTATAAAGAATGCTTGATCAATTTCAATTATAAACTTTAAATAAAAATTTAGCACACTACATTGTATCTCTAAATTGTTTTCATTTTGAATTTTGTTGGAAAGTTTGAAATGATCTGTATTACTAAATTATTAGGATCCATATTTCACTATTTTAGGAAGTAAAATATTCCACTCAAATTCTTTATAATAATTTCAGAGGATACTCACAGTTGTATATCCATACCAATAGAAATAATGGATTGGATCTTCAAGTTATTACAAATTTAGCACGCTACATTGTATCTTTAAATTGTTTTCATTTTGAATTTTGATAGAAAGTTTGAAATAATCTAAATTACTAAATTATAAGGATCCATATTTCACTACTTTAGGAAATAAAATACTCCATTTAAAATCTTAAGAATATAGTAATTTCAGAGGATACTCATAGTCGTATATACATACCAATAGAAATAGTTAATTGGATCTCTGAGTTATTCCAATTCTCTAGACTTGTACCTTCTTATATGGTATCATAGCTCAAAAAACCTAGCCAACAAAAACTATGAAAGCAACCAATTCTAGCCCAACCATTACAAATTCTTCAGCCACTTAAGTTTGGATCCAAACAAGGACAAGGTATTCATACTCTATTTACAAATCATGTAGCAAATGGCAAATGCTTCATATTGATCGTGTATTTGCATGACATCATAATTATAGGTGATGATACTTGAAAATTTGAGAGATTTATTTGTTGATATCTACATTTGAAGTTAAGAATCTAGGCACATTCAAACATTTTTTGGGTATGAAAATTGCCATAAGCAAATAAGGCATTCTAATCTCTCAAAGAAAGTATGTCCTAGATCTCTTAGAAGAAAGGATGCTTGGTTGTAGTCCTATTACCACACATTTAAAGAAAGAGAAGAAAATGTAAGGAAATCGAAAAGGATACAACAAAGGAGGACACCAAAGGTTGGTCAAGAGACTTATCTACCCTTCAATTACTCGTTCAGATACTGCTTTCTTTAGTGTTAATGAGTTAATTCATGCATTCACCTACCAAACAACATTTGGATGTAGTGTTTCATATCTTGAGGTATTTAAAGGGAGCACCTGGGAAGGGACTAATATTTTGGAAAACTAACTTGCAGAAGAAAAATGTTTTTTTTATTAGGATTCAGCTAGTTCTATGGACAAGTCAACATCGGGATATTGTACCAAGTTATGGGGCGCAATTTGGTTACATGGAGAAGTTAGAAGCAATATGTGGTTGCACATAGTAGTGAAAAAGCAAAATTGAAGGCAATCTCCCAACGAATATGTGAGCTAATCTAGTTAGAGAGGTTGATGGAGGATCTACAAGTGGCAGTTACCTACCAAACAATATTGTATATTGATAAGTATTATTAATAATTCATACAACAAGATTGCATGAAACATGTAAGGATTCACCGAAGTTTCATAAAATGGGAGATCAGAAATGGAAGAATAAAGCTCACTTATTTTCCCATAAGTTAAGAAGCATATGCATTCACTGAGGCAATGCTAAGACTGCGATTTGAATCACTGATTGGCAAGCCGATAATGATAGGCATCTAATCAACAATTTAAAGGGGTGATAGAAGTTTTAAATAATCTGAATGCCTAAATTATAGAGATCCATATTTTACTATTTTAGGAAGTAAAATATTTAATTTCTAGTTTTAGGAATATAATAATTTCAAAGGATCTAAGAAGATACTCATAGTTGTGTGTGTGTATATATATCCTATTATCTAGACTTATCACAAATCTTATTTCTTTTTTTAAATATAAAAACCTCAATAACCACATACCAAATAATTGAAATTTGATTACCGTGTAATCAACCAAAGAAATTAGGAAAAGAAAATAACTAGCTTGTAACACATCGGTATACAACTAGAATGAAAAATATGATTGATTTATTAAGTATAGGCAAAATAGTAATTGTACCTCTCAAATGCTAAAATGAAGTGACGTCTTCCCAGCCATTCTCTTTTAGATTCATAAAATCCTTCATCAGAAGAACCAAACCCATCCTTTTGCTTCTCATCGAGTATAGTACTAGCAGACTAAAACCAAAGAGAGTTTACAATTATTACAATTTGTTGTCAAAGGTGTAAGGCACCATGAAATAAAGGAACACATGCCCACAAACAAATTTCAAGCAAACAAACATGAAGAGGGTACCTCCCACATGACCCCACGATCAAGAGTGAAAGTAAACAAAATTGTCGATGCTCCAGACATTTGATCAACATGAACAATCTACATAGTTGAAATTTTCAAATGTAAGTGAACTCCAAATCCATTGAGAGAATGGCACAAAAAATCTACCTTTGGTGCTCCTTGTAATTCTATAATGTTAGCTTTCATATCAACTATTCCAGAATCAAGATTCCCTTCAATGCGCGCATTTTGAACAAGAAGATCTAAGATGCTGACAAATAACTCAAATAGCCTGCATGTGAATTAACAACTTAATAATAGTGTTCAACTGCAACTACATCATCAATAAAAGCACACGATACCTATTCTGAATCTCTGGTGGCAATCCTAAAAGCCGATTGAGAAATCGTCCAACATCATGCATATCCGAATCAATTATACGACCAGATAATTTACCATAATCTTTGCCATTACCTATAGAACAATGCCAGAACTTTATGCGTTGTACAATGACTTAGAACGTTATAACTTGAAAACTAATGGAAACAATAAGCATACAAGATGTTAGTGGGACCAAGACAAATTTGGAAGGTAAAATCATAAACTCTGATTAACCAAGATGGAAATGCATAAACATAGATGAAATAGAAGAAAACAATTACCAAGAATAGTATCTCTAACTATACCAACAGAAACGAGAGCAGCTTTAGCTTTTGTGATAAACTCTTGAATCATCTCTGGCTTCTCAGATGAACAACCAGGAGGAACAACCGGCAACGCATCCTGAAAATTAAATATCGGTTATTCTTCAAGATATTTGGCATTGATTTTTCCACCATATAACAAACAAGAAGATATTCTGAGCAATTAGAAAAGAGAAAAAGACTACATGCTCCATTAGTCCTCTGTACATCACCATCAAAGCCTTTTTCCCATAAGCACCATCATAATTATAAGCACTCAAAGATGGTCCTGCCCTGCAATTCATTTGATAGACAATGATAGGTATAATCAGGCAATAGATAAAGAAGGTGCACAAAGAAACTTAAACCAATCTTTCTAAGGTCATTAATGAAAAATATTACAAAGAAAAATACTCAACTTACCTTCGGTCCCCTTGAGTCAAGGCCCCTAAAGATTCTAATCTTTTAGCAACAATTGATGCAAATCGACGTTCTCCACCAAGATTAGTAAAGATAAGCCTGTAAAAGCATAGAAGAGTGGGCATTGTGTTCTTTTCCCAAACTGAGATGCTTGTATAAGCTATGCAGAAACTTTATCTTTGTTGTAAATAATGAATACGCTAGAAAATGCAATGTTTTCGATTAGTTGTGATTCACTTCCACTAAAACTAATATAAGCATCCAAAATATGCATAATTAAGCATGCTAAAAAGGGTTTCAAAATTTTAACCATTCTAAAGTTTATGCCTGAATTTCTTGATAAGAAAATTTGTTTCCATATCCTCACACAAGTTTTGTTTAAGTCCTTAGTTAACTGGGTAATATATACTTCATAATCTCGCTGGTTAGAGCTTAGATTACCAACAAAATGAATTGGTATATATTTCTAAACAGTTATGTAAAGGCATTCCTCCATATCAACATCCTTGTTCAAGACATCCTATTTCTAAGCACAGGTTGAAGATTGTCTACTCTGTTGGTCTTGAACATTCACTTTCCACCAGGAGCATCTAGAGCAAATACTTTAGGTTGTAATAGTAATGCAAAAGAACTTAAAAGTCAATAGAAGAAATAAAAGAGGAAAAATTAGTCAACCACAAGTCTTAATTTGGTGGAATAAAAAATGGGAATTGGGTTGACAGCAAAGGCTGAAATTTATATTATATTAGGTTCCTTATTAGATAGGCAATAGTAGTGAGATAACTATGTTATTCTAGTTTTAGATATCTTATCCTATTTGTTTAAGACATAAACTTATAGAATTTTATTAAAATAGGATTTCAATTTGTTAGGAACCCTTCCTAACGGAATAAGGGTTCTAAGAACTACCCTATAAATATATGTATACTCAACCCTTCAACAAGAGATCCTGAATTTTTGCTACAAACTTGGTTTTCAACTAGAAAGTGTGGTGCTTTCTTCTAAGAGTGATTCTTGGACCCTACGACTGATTGCTAGTTTCCTACCCTCCCTTTTTTGTGTTCCTCACTAAATTCCAGCAACCAAAACACTAAATTACAGTAAACCTAACCTAAAATTCCAACCATATTAAACCCTAAAATCCTAACCTAAAATTTCCAACAACAAACTCTAAAGTCCCAACTATACCTAATCTGAAATTTTAGCATTCCAAGCTGAAATCCAAACCTGAAACTTGATGATATTCTGGTAGCTTAATATCAGCCATATTTCCTAATTTTGTGATTTTTAGCTACTGGCTAACACTTCTTCTATTTGTCCTACATCAAATAGATTCTAAGAAAATGATTTCAAGAGTACTAAATGTATGACAACTTACAAAATATCTATTACAACTTTACAAATATTTATCATTCCCTCCACCCTTCTCCAATTTTGATGTTGATGATAAGATAAATTAAGTTTCACAAGTCAAGGACTGCATGCACTAAGTATAATGATGTACAGCATCTCTAAGCCATGAACACTTTAATGGATTTGTCAATCAAAAACCAACCTTATCTTGTAGGGGTACATAACATTTAGTTTCCTAAACTAATAATTGTTTTGCTGTTCATGCCAACAAAAAGCATAAAATAAAAAGAAACAATCAGAATGAAGAATATGCAAGGGCACAAGGGATGGACTATGCGGAAGATGTGGCACAAGTCCCAAAAAGAGAATTGATGACAATTTGAGATCCATCAATATAGCACAAAAAAAACTGTAATAGATCCAGAAAGCAAGTAAACCACACAAGAAAGCTCCTAGAACTTAAATATATTAGGTATATACATGGTCTGGACTACCTGTACATAGGAGCAGATGCTTGATTTGACCGATGAGTCCTTCCAAACTGTTGAATCGCTCGATCAGCACTCCAAGGTAGTTCTAGAGTTAAATGAACTCTTCTTCTCTGTCAGTTGATATGCAAAACAGAAATAAAATGAGAAGAAAAGATTAAATGCATGAACTGTGTATACAACATACCATAACCATTGATAGAACACAAAAATGCAAACAAAAAAAATGAAAAAGAAAATGTCAGATGAATTTCAGTTGGACAAAATAATTGCAGAAAATCAGCCATGCCTGATTTATTGCTCTTCTATCTGCCTGCAGAGACACACCAGCAGATCCAGCTTCAGAAATAATGGCAACTAACTTCCTACCATCCATAAATAGCTGCTTCTCGTGCATGTTGACCATTTCCATGGTCACATCCTTTCTAAAGCAATATAGAGAGAAGAAATCAAATTACATGTAAACTCATGTGATGATATAACAGGAGAGAAAGTAAACCAACTCACGTGTTCCGTGCCTGATAAGTTACACCTTTACCACTAGATGCTCGAACAAGCATACCTCTTCTCCCAGTCATTTCCGCAACTTTATCAGGGCCACCAAGCTGTTCAAATATTATGTCAACAAGGAAAATAGCACTGAATCTCTATAGCTGCAAATTATGTTCAGTCTGAAATGTTGATTGCACTAAAAAGACAATTGAGCAGATCCACCAAAGTTGACATGTAACGCCAGTTCCTAATGTTATCGATTAATTTTTTTAATCAAACCAGTTTCATTTGGTTGGCTCCACAACCTTGTATCTCCTACTAATTTCCAAATCTAATGATGGATGATAGGTCTTATACCTATCTTTGATGTACTAGCAACTGATCCATACATTGTCCATCTCATTGCTTAATCAGCGAAAACTATGGATGACATGCCAAGCTGATCCTACCAACAAAATCAAGGGCACTAGGCCACAAAAGATTGATAAACTATAAAACTAAGTTTGTCCAATTACTCCCCCTTCCTCACCACAAATGTAAAGAAAATAAAACAAACAAAAAATCAGAGGCAAATTCTTGTGTATTAAAATTTTCACAGAAATAAAAAAAAAACAACAGAGTAAGAATGACAAATAACAAAGTAATATGGCATTTCAATATGCATTCACAGAAATCAATCACATGAAAAGACATGGGCAGGGATAAGGTTACATTACACTCCAGGATGTATCTACTACAACACCAAAGAAACAGTATAAGGTCATGAAGAGCAATAACACCTGATCAATAATATCATCCAAAGGATTGTTTGGAAGATCCAAAGAACGGACAATTTCCACAATCTTCGACTTGCGTTCAAAGGCAGCTTCATACCTAAAATCAAGTTCACAGATTATGGAATTATTCCTTTAGCAACTGATAATCAAACATTACTACAACTATGATTTTGGAGAGGTTTGAGCAATGTGGCAACCAAGCACAGTAATATTCTATTCCGCAGCAGGAATAGCAGCCAGGAAAACAACGACCTCTTTCCTCACTGTCAATCATTTGCAGACAAAATGTTTACTGAAAGGGTTCTTCAGGGTGTAAACCAATCTCTCTCTTCAACATTTCCTTCACCCAATAGGGTCATTTTGGGGTCAAAAGGGTCAAGCTCTTGGACCAGAGAAAGTTTAGCTTCCCTTGAAGAATCTTAATGGACTTCACAAAAACAAGGACCATCTATCTCAAACTATATCAATAATAATAATATAAGAATAAGAACAAAAAGTTTTTCTTTTATATACCTTTTCAAAAGTTCAGTTAGATAGGCATGCCTTGCTTGCAAATATTCATCTGTTTTCTCCTTACATGAATGACATGCCCAGTCTTCAAGAACTGCTTCAGATATGGGGGGCACCAAACATGCAGGATGGACTAGTTGACCACAACATGAACACTGGAGCAACTTCTTCCTTTCCTTCAAAAATGATAACTAATGATAGTACCAGAGTACAGAATGTACACATCAAACAGACAGAAGTAGAAATTTTACCTCCTCTGAGTTGCATATCTCACAGATTTGAAACTCATCATCGGAATCGACAGATTCAGGTGCAGAATCAACTGCTTCAACACAAGGTTCGTGCTAATGATTCAGAGCAGTTTCCACTAATTTACCACTATAGGAAAATGCCTTGCAAATGAGGTTGCCATAATTACTAGTTAACATAGTCATGCCAACGAGGATAGGGGTATTACATGCTAACACTAACAACTTGGAATGTCTAAAATGTGTACCAAAAATGGAAGTAGCAAATCATCTAGCTGGAAATTAATGAAAGCTTTACACATGGCTTTATATTCTATCTGACCCTCCAACACTCACTTTCAGATTCTTCATCACTTTCTCCGTCACTTGCAGGCTTCCATCTTGCAGCCTTCCTGACTCTCCCTTTTAGTGAAACACCAGGAGTTGCTGAGTGCCTCTTCCGCTGAAGTTCCTTTACACTTTCCTCTACTGTTCCAATGAAACAGTGAGTATCAGTAATGGCATTATATAAAGTATAAAAGACCACGAACTACTTTCATACCAGGGAGTTCAGGTTTTTCAGGCAAAGGGTAATTTTCTTCAAGAAATTTCAGCAACAGCTCTCGAGGTCCAGAAATAAAATCATCAAGCTCAAAACCCTAGTAAAATCAAGGCACAAATATGCATCAACTGACCAAAGCATACAATTCAAGGAAGGGAAAAGAAAGAAAATGGAAATGCATATCACACCAAACAAAACATTAAATACACACATATTTCGTCACAGCTTCCTCAGTTCGAGCCTCTCCAGTGCTCTGGAGGCCAATAACCACACACTTGTCTTCAACCAGTGCTTGCTTAGCTAGTTTAACAGCTGCAGGCACCTTTGCAGACATGCACATGTGTCTAAAGAACCGCTGTCAAAGAAATTAATCAATATACTATCTAGATTAGTAGCAAAATCACACTGCTTCAGGATATGAAGAGAGCTGTTTTGAATGCCATGCAGTACATTTAAACTTTCTTACAATTAGTAACCAACAAATTGCACACCTGATGGCTAGACCAATATAATCTCCACAATTGACTAGAATTAGGCTTGTCATGAGAAAGAAAAGAGCTTGCTGAAAGCAATTCCACTCGCAACTCTGCCCAAAATTCTGCAGCTTTTTTGTACATTTCCTAAAATCATAGGATGCAACGTAGACAATCACAAAAATCAGATATAAAAATAATAGAGAAAAGTTAGAAGTTATTTATCCTTTCTTGAGGGAATTTTGACTCAGTTTGTTGATTATTAAATATCTTGAGAAGGAAATGAAATAAGATTAACTCCTTCAAGAAAAAAAATAATGCTAGACAAGCATATGGACACTAAGACTCTTCGACGCAGGAATCACAAATAATGAAATGGATCAACATGCAAGTTATGCCTAAACTGTCCAATTTTAGCCAGCATATTCCTTCAAACCAAATATAATTCTGGGCATCTGAACGCATGAAACTTCAGCATTGCCAAGTTAAGCTAGAGATAGACATACAGAGCCCTTTCCACTTTTGCAGGGAGAATGCTATAGGAAAATTAAACCCATGACCTTTGATAATTAAGCAATTCTAGCCACTAAATTTTTTCACATGTTAAAATGGAAATTATTTACTTAATCTAATAATAAATTTTCAACAAGAACTTGACAAATCAGCAAGATAAAAGCCTTGATAATTACCATTGGGAAATCAGTGCAACAACAAAAGGTTTCCTTTCATTAGCTATGATTAGTATCATAAAGACATGATTGCTATCCAACAAACTCACACCTATCATGGTTTCAGAGCTTCCTCATTCTCAGGGTGTCCTCACCCTTGGCCAAAATATAGAAAAGAAAAGGGAAAAGACATGAAAGAGAACCATATGCTGACTTCATCACTAACACCACAATCCAAAATCCATCTGCATGAGAGAGTCGTATCATTCTACATTCCAATCACAAACTACAGAAAGAGTTAGCGAACAAACTTCAAGAGATATGGTGATGTTATTTTGTCCATATAAAATTGTTTTCATAGTTTTCTATTTCATGTATATTATGGCATTGGGATTCAAATTGGCAATCGATAGGGTTATAGTGAACCTAGTTAAGTTCTCTAAAATAGCAATTGATTGAAATGGATTCATTCTCAGAATCAAGTATCAATTTTATACCATCAATTGGAAATATAGTGTTCTTACCATCATTCGAGCTTCCAAAGGTGCTTCAACAACTTCAAACTCTACCCCTTTGTAGCTCAAGGTACGACATACATACATTCCTCTAAGAATCAGAACAAGATGAGTAATCAAATAGACATTCTGGAACAACTTAGGATTAATGTATCCTTAAGCATTCTAACCTTGCTTTCATGTCCATGGCTACAAGTTCAAGCGCTCCAACACCACCTTTTTCAAGAGCAGCTGAAGTATATATCCATGATTTAAAGGAGTTATTAGAATCCCTTTGTGGGTTATGAGATAAACAATTGATAAAGCAATAAAGTGCATAAACTGGAAGATAAAACGAGATCAAGCACATGCATGTAGATATACATAGAGTAGAACTTCAAGGTTCTAGAGGAACTCAAGTATTGGGTACTTCTAGCACTTACAGTTCGACATAGTTACATCTTTGTTGATTTCTTTCATTTCAAACATAATACAATTATAAAGAAACAAGATGATTGGTGTTCCCTTCATATATTTCAATCTCACAAGTGGTGACGGAAACTATTTCAGTATAAAGGAACTAGTTACACGACAAATGTGAAAAAGAAATAAAGCATTGAAGTTTTATTGTTTGGACCTTCATCTCATAAACGTGAAAGATCCCAACCATATAAACATGCATACAAGAATTTTTTATAAGAGTTTTGTCAATGATATTAACCACAAAATAAAGTAAAAGAAAAACTTCTTAAGACATCTTCAAACAAATGCAATCAAGAAAGGGATAAGTAGCTAAAATAAAGATGTTGGAAAACGTAATTTGTATGATTATGTCCATCTGGAACTAATTATTTCATAAAATTAGCGTAAAGTATCTCATAAATTATAGGATCTAACAAATTTGTACAAATTAATTTCTTATTTTGTACTAGGGTTAGTGTGTATAAAGCTAATGTATGTCTATTAGTTGGATATGAATAAAATTTCTCCTTCAAATTGTCATTTCTGTCATGGTAGCAAAGCTGTATGTTTTCTTATAACAAAAACCTTCGGTTGTTAGCCATTCTTTTCCTTGTACTCTATTTTCTAATATCCAAACAAATTATTTTTGCCAGCCTTCATTATTGGTTATTTCAACTTCCCATGAAAGGCCTTAATTGCCTTAAAAAAGTCTTTTAGTCATTAGAGAAGTTGGAAGTTGCAGAGACAACAGCTACATCTTAATTAGAGGAAGTTGTTTGGTCTCAACAACTGGGAGAACTCCAAAGCATACATGTTGCATAGTGATTAGATGGAAAAGAACTACCGAAAGTGGTCCCAACTTATTCATACAGTGCTGAAAGGAAATGCAAAAATTAGTCATATCGTAGGTACTGGATCTAAGACAAAAGATCCTAGGTTTGAAGCATGGGATCTAGAAGACTCCATGATTATGGCATGGTTATGGAATTCTAAGATTAGCAACACATGCATATTTTTTGTTGGATAATAATTTATCTTTGTTTTTAGATAAGTCTGTTAGCTTCAGAGATTATCTTCTAGGAGATAAGTTTATCTTCTAATCGATAAGATAAGTTTATCCTATACACAAATCTGATAGTTAGTGGCATTAAATTAGGAAATACTCTTGTATAAATTTCCCTGAATCAAAGGAATATAGTTAAGTTTTTGACCCATTTTCTAAAATCCTCTTATTTGATGGTATCAAAGCTACCGGTTCTGGTAGCCTAAAATCTTTTTCCAGCCACATCATGGCTAGAGTTCAACCAACCCTTGACGAGTCTTCCACCACACAAACCTCCTCCCAAACACCTAGTTCTGTAACCCCTTCAGCCCAATCCTCATCTCCTTCTATTGATAATCTTTCGTTGCAAATCTCGCAACCTAAATTAAATGGAATGAATTTCCAAGAATGGTCTCAGTCAGTCATGCTAGTAATCAAAGGAAGAGGCAAGGCTAGATATCTAACCGGGGCAATTCCTCAACCACAGGAAATAACAATCACTTATGGTGCTTGGGATGCTATGAATTCTATTGTTATGGCTTGACTTATCAATTCAATGGAGCCAAAAATAGGAATAACCTATCTATTCTACAAAACTGCAAGAGAAATTTGGGAGGTTGTGCAAGAAATATATTCTAATTTGGAGAACACATCTCAATGTTTTGAAATTAAATCCAAAATCAGAAACACTCACCAAGGTAACATGTCTGTTACCAAGTATTATAACTTATTAAATCATGGCAGGAGATGGATCTGCTTTATGCAATAAATTGGGAGCGTCATACTGATGACGAGAAATATGGAAAATTGTTGGAGAATGAGAGAGTTTTTGATTTCTTGCAGGGACTTAATGTTGAACTTGATGAAGTACGAGGACGGCTACTTGGTTTAAATCCATTGCCCTCAATCCGAGAAACATTTGCTGAGGATTGGAAGGAAGATTGTAGAAAAAAGGTCATGCTTACCTCTCCCACTTCTGAACAAATCTCTCAAGGTTCAGCTTTAGTGGCAAACTCTGGGAAGGGGTCTACTCAACAACCCCGAAAGCAACAAACCAAAAACAAGCAGTGGTGTGACCACTGTGCTAAGCCCTACCACACTCGTGAGACCTACTGGCACTTACATGGGAAACCACCAAATTGGAAGCCTAAAAGCCAAAGGGGTCAGCAAAAACGTGGAGCGGCACATGTAACAAAATCTAATATCAGCAAATACACTAGGCAAAATTTGTCTTCCCAGTAGATTGAACTGTTGAATCAAATTCACATAACCAACAGACTCCTACCACAGCACTAGTGCATAAAGGTAACTTGTGTCAATCATTATTATCAAAGTCTCTAGGTCACGATTTATGGATTGTGGACACAAGTGCATCAGACCACATGACTGGGTCTTTGAATGGCTTTGAGAAATATGAGCCATGTGAACAAAAAGTTAATGTCTGGGTCGCAGATGGAAAGGTGTCACCAACTATTAGTCAAGAGAGGGTTTGTTTGTCAAATCTGACGTTAAATACTGTTCTCTACGTGCCTAAGTTAACATATAATCTATTATCTGTCAGTCAATTAACCAAGGACATGGACTATATTGTAACGTTTTTTCCTTCTCATTGTGAATTTCAGGACCGGTGTTCGGGGAAGATGATTGGCAATGCTGAGGAGAAAGATGGAGTTTACCACTTCCTAAGAAAGAGTACTCCTACTAAACTTAAATCACCAAATAAGATTTCCCTTTCAGTTATGTCAAATTCTAATGTTATGTTTTAGCATTAACGCCTTGGTCATCCAAATTTCCCATATTTGAAAATCTTATATCCACAACTTTTCATCAATTAAGATCATAATTCTTTATATTGTGAGCAATGTGTCCTTGCAAAGCAAAGCAAAAACAATCATCCCATACACTCAAAAAGAACCTCAAAACCGTTCCAATTAATTCATAGTGATATCTGGGGTCCTACTATAGCTACAAGTCTAACAGGTACTCGTTGGTTTATCAGTTTCATTGATGATCATACAAGGGTATGTTGGGTATACCTAATGAAAGACAAATCTGAAGCCTATCACGTCTTTAAACAGTTTCACAAGCTCATTCAAAATGTATTCCAAACCTCTATTCAAGTAGTATGAACCGACAATGGGAAAGAATATTTGTCAAATGATTTTATTCAATATCTCAGTGAAAAGGCCTCCCTTATTGGTTTTTGTTAAAAAAACCTACGAAGAATAACATTATATTTATACATATTTTACTGATAGTGGGCATCAATTTACTACATTTTAACACCATCAAACAGAATGCCTCCAGATAATCCACCAAAGTTCTTGTGCTTATACCCCACAACAAAATGGGATAATCCACCAAAGTTCTTGTGCTTATACCCCATAACAAAATGGGATAGCAGAAAGAAAAAATCGTCATTTGTTAGAGGTAGCCCGATCTATGATGTTTACCAATTCTGTTCCAAATTCCTATTGGGGAGAAGCTATTCTAACTACATCATACTTGATAAATCGTC
This sequence comes from Erythroxylum guanchezii, assembly GCA_025629825.1. Taxonomy (NCBI): domain Eukaryota; kingdom Viridiplantae; phylum Streptophyta; class Magnoliopsida; order Malpighiales; family Erythroxylaceae; genus Erythroxylum; species Erythroxylum guanchezii. The sequence goes on from JAOTAX010000002.1 coordinate 29,501,055, forward strand.
TTCCTTCGAAAACTCTTCAATTCCGAACCCCTTTAAGTGTTCTTCTACATCAATTTCCTCACATAAAGATTCTTAATTCTTTTCCTCCTAAAGTCTTTGGGTGTACTATTTTTGTGCACAACAATCAACCCAATAGAAGCAAACTTGACCCACGAGCTATTAAGTGTGTGTTTGTTGGGTACTCTCCCACTCAAAAAGGTTATAAGTGTTTCTCACCTTTTATGAACAAATTCTTTGCTTCATATGAAGTCACTTTTTTTGAAAGTCAATCATTCTTCTCCAATACCTCTCTTCAAAGGGAGACATCCCATGAAGAGACTTATTGGTATTTCACAAAATTTTGTTCAGATCTTCCCAAAAAACTCGCAAACACCCACCATTGAACCTAAAACTGTCCAGTCCGATTCAGTAGGAGAACTAGTTCCCGAAAAGCCAATCTTGGTGTATTCCTGAAGGCTTAAAGCTTCTCAACAAGGCCAATCATTGGATCAGGAACCGGCTCCTAAAGAAACTGTTGCAAGTGACTTGGATATGCCAGTTGCATTCCGAAAAGGGGTAAGATCATGTACCAAATATCCTATTTCAAATTATTTGACTTACTCAAAGTTTTCTTCAAAGTTTAAAGCTTTCACTACTAAGCTTGACAGTGTAAGAATTCCAAGAAATGTGCATGATGCATTCCAAGGGCCTAAGTGGAAGGAAGTTGTACTTGAGGAAATGAAAGCCTTACTTGAAAAGAAGACATGGAATATTGTAGATCTACTCGAGGGGAAAAACAGGTGGTTGGTAGCAAGTGGGTGTTCACTATGAAGTATAGGGCAAATGGAGAGATCGAAAGGTATAAGGCTAGATTAGAAGCTCAAGGTTTTACACAAACCTATGGAATAGATTATGAGGAGACATTTGCTCTAGTTGCAAAGTTAAACACAATTAGAGTTCTTCTATCATTGGCTACAAATTTAGATTGGAAACTCCATCAGCTTGACATTAAGGGTCATGTCTTCGGTAAGTTTCAGAAGAGTCATATCATTTTTTGTCACCTCTCACAAGTTCTTCTTCGCAAACATACCAAAGGGTTAAGCAGTCCAATGTTTCAAAGTATTGTATCTAAGATGGGCGCAATAGTTTGTATGATTATGTCCATAAAATCTAACACTAATTATGTCCATAAGATTAGGATAAAGTATACCATAAATCATGGGATCTAACAAATTTGTACAGATTTATTTCCTATTTTATACTAGGGTTGGTGTGTATAAAGCTAATGTATGTCTATTAGTCAGATATGAATAAAATTCCTCCTTCAAATTTTTTCATTTTTGTTAGAAGATGCATCACAATTTTGATGTTTTCATTATCTTTTCAGGTTCATTAATAGGTCCTTCCAAATGAGTTAACATTTTTAAAGTTATAGCAAATCACTTACTATTATAATTTCAGCTATTAACCTCACTATGAGACATTAAGGAAAAAAATTATAACCTACAAAATTCTCTCTTACAAATGGATAAAAGAGAACATTTTGAAAGTGAAAATGCAATACCATCTTAAAATGATGAATTATGTTTATGTGTGCATGCAATAATTATATGTGTCTAGTATAAGAGAAAATAAGAGAGAAAATTCCATCAAGTAGTCATCACATCGCTATTACACCTGAGAAATGTTATCATTCATATAATCATGCAATTCTAACATTCAATACTGCTTACAATTCTAAATTAAATGAAGTAAAATGTGCAAAAAAAGGGAGAAAAAGTTAGTGCTAATGAACACAAAAACAAGTAGATAACGAAGTAAACTACCAATAAGATGAATGAAAATATGTCACACCTAGAAACATCTGGAAATCACTAAAACACGTTCCAACACCCCAGAGACCAAGCCGCACCATATAACCCATATTGCGAGGCTCAGATGCACCAGTAGCAGAACAATAGATAACACGTGATTCAGGAAGTCGAGCCTGTTATATATGAAAGAATTAAGTGTTTAGCATTATACAGAAATGTACTCTTTTCACTTTGCCTTAACAAAGAATGCAATAGAGAAGAATGTAAATTAGAGAAGAAATTTTTCATACAATCCATGAGGTTTCATTTGGGTAATTGATGCAATAGCATCCAGTACAAGTCATAATTAGTGTTAATATGTCATCCATAATAATATTTAATATGCTTTTTCATTTGGTTTAGGCTTCACAATGTTTTCATACTCAGTTAAGATTTCTTTTCCTACACGTCTTAAAGGGACACCAAGATTTATTTTTCCCTTAGTGACCAGGATTTGCTCTACATATTATAAATATGATGGTACAACAACAGTCAACGAACTTGTTATTTTTGAATTTCTATTCAACAAGATTCTCTTTAAAACCAAATTTTTTTCCATCGTTCCATCCAAATTCCACCTTGGTATAACCATGGTTTATTGAAACCTAGATGCCCTAACTCTATCCCAAATTAGTAATGCAACCTAGACATTATCCCATCTGTGGACATCCAAAAAACTTAGTGGCAGTGAATGCGTATGTATTTGCCTGCAAGTAGAGATGCCTTCCCATATGCATGTGTGTCAAAGAGAAAGTATGGAGAATCACAAAAGTCATACTCAGATTCCAAAATAGCTATTAGTTGGACAACAAGTTAAAGTTCTTAAAAATCAAGTATAACTACAAACCTGAATCTCAAGTACTGCTTCACCTGTCCGTGTAGGTTGACTTCCAGATTCAGGTACCAAATTCTTTGCTTTATGGCACTGCCATGAACCCAAGGGCCATTAAAATGGAAGATATACCAATATATAGAAAGAGTGGAAAAACTATTTGATTAATTAGATGACAGTGCAATATTGATCTTTAAAGCAATAAGTTAAGAAACTTCCAAAGGAAACATAACCTAGTACCTCATCAAATATGACGAGACCATCAAACTCTGATCCAAACCACTGCACAAGTTGTTGCAAACGAGAACGACCTTTCTCAGAAGATGCAATGAGACTATTGTATGTCAAAAACACAACTCCTTCCCTAACCCCAACAGACTTTGAATCAAGTTTGGAATAGGGGAGCTTGTTCAACGCATGCACTGCACAGGCGATGTCAACCCATTTTATGTCAACTATAACTATAAACTAACTTGAACAAGAAATTAACTTGAGTTTAATAATTAGAATAGATCTTTTACACAAACATACACAAAAGAGAGATAAGAGGTGGCTTTTTATTTATAGTTCCAGAAAGAAGACAACTAACTTAATATTTTGTATTGATTCACCACAAATGAAAGATTTTCCAGTTATTTAACTATGTTTCTACTTCCATTTATTGAATCAAAGAAGATAATTAGCTTGCATAAATAAAGTAAAAGAACAACCATAGTCATAAGAATATTGAAAACTGAATAAATATTCAAGTGACACACCCACCAAAGTTAACTTAATCTCTCATTCCTTTATTTTCAAGTTCTAAACTGAAAATCTTTTTCTAGAAACTAATTTCCCATTCACTTACTTTCCCAAGATTGGTTTACTTTCCTCTTCAAAATAATTTAACTTATTGCACTAAAGCAAGCCATTAGCTTATTACTACCAACTTTAGGTTCAATTTTATCTAATAGAAATGATGTAGGACAAAGAGAAGAAGTATCAACTAGTTCCTAAAACTCACATATTTAGAAATATGGTTGATATTAGGCTGCTAGAATAACAAGTTTCAAGGTTGGATTTAGGCTAAGCATGTAGAATTTTCAGATTTTGTATAGCTGGAATTTTAAGGTTTGATTTATGGAAATCTAGGCCTAGGATTTCAGGGTTTAATATGGCTAGAATTTAGGTTTAAGATGGCTAGAATATAGGTTAGGTTTGCTGGAATTTAGTGAAGAACACAAAGAATGGATAGTAAGAAACTAGGAATCACTCATAACATCTAAGACTCACTCTTAGAAGAAAACATAACAGCTTCTAGTTGAAAACTCAAGTTTGTAGAAAAATCCCAGATTGCTTGTTATTATTGAAGAGCTGAATACACCTATATATAGAATTTTTTTAGAACTCTTATTCTAGTAGAAAAGGGATTCTAACAAATTTAAATCTTATTCTAATAAAACTTCTATAAGTCCTAAACAACTAGGATATTATATCTAAAATAGAATAACATAATAACACTACTTCCTGTCTAATAAGAAATCCTAACACAATCTAAATTTCAGCCCTTATCTTTGATTTCAGATCAATTCCCAATCATCATCCCACTAAATTAAAGCTTGTGATTGATTAAGCTTTCTTCTTTTATTTCTTTTATAGACTTTAAGTTCTTTTGCATCAATTCTCTCCGACTTGTCTGAAGTCGTCCTCAACGTAGTTGTGATAAATACTGATCATATAGATCTAGATTCAACTTCCAAATTCATAAAATCCAAGTACTATCAAAAATTGGTCTTACTTTATACTTGACAAGAAATTGTCGATATCCTCTTATCTCTAGTAGCTACAATTTGTTCATCTCAAACATCTTCTATCTCCTCTTTAAGATGGGGAATGGTTGGAATTTTTACAGTTGCATTAGGAGATTGCTCATCATCTTATACATGATAAATAATTAAGTCTGCAACATTAATGATAGGACTTATTCCATTGCCAGTTGGTAAATTCAAAACATAGGCATTAGCACTTATCTTCTTGATGATCTTATAAGATCCAACATTTCATGAATGCAATTTCTTATATTTTCCTTTTTGAAAACGCTCTGGACGAATCCTAACCATTACCATATCCCCTTCATTGAATTCTACTAATCAATGATGTTAATCAACATATTCTTTATAAGAAAAATTGTTGGTTGTTATCTTTCGTCATATCTCATCAAAGACGTCTCTCATTTGTTCTGCAAAACCTTCAGCGTCAACACTAACTCATGTTGTTTGTGCTAAAGGAACCAAATCAATAGGCTTCCTTGATTGAACTCCTAAAATTATCTCAAAAGGGCTCTTACCAATAGACCTACTTATAGAATTGTTGTATGCAAATTTTGCCATAAGAAGAATTAGATCCCAATTTTTCACATTGTCTCCAACTAACTATCTTAACAAGTCCCCCAAGCTTCTATTCACCACCTTTGTTTGTCCATCAGTTTGAGGATGGAATGAACTTGAAAATTGAAGTTTAGTGTTCAATGTTTTCCATAAAGTCTCCAAAAAAAAACTAATAAACTTTACATCATGATCAAAGACGAGGGTTAAAGGTGATACATGGAGACATACAACATCTTTGAAGAATAGTTTAGCAGTGTGGACGACATCACAAGTCTTCACCAATATATTTGCAAATAATTTCATAACTAAACCACATGGCTTCTCTACAACATAGGCATCAAAAACATATGTATTGTTGTTTCTTGAAGTCAGATGCACTAACTTGTCATCATTGCTGAATTTTGACTTTGCAAGTGCACTCATAGCTTCTCTTTTATTCCTATGTTGTACTAATTGCACATCTTCATTCAAGTCTACTTCTCCTTCTTCAACTACTCCAACACAATCTTCATCAACAACACCAATGATATCATCTAGTTTTGAACCAATAAGCTCTAGAACCCCAAGTAGTTGCTGGTTAATCTTTTCAGCTTCATGTTCTGTTTTTTTTGCTTGTCCTATTCTTTCAACCTTTTGCACTGTTGTTTCAGCTAGTTGTTTAAGCATTTGAACTTGTTTTTCAATTGTTTCAACCCTAGGGCTTGCCAAAGAATCCACTTCGTTCTGTTTTTCTTCATCGTTAACACTTTGATCATATCCTATTTTCAAACTCTCCATGTCATGATCATCTTCCATTGCCAAACTCTCCATATCATCAAGTATTTGAGTACCTTCTACATGTAGGCTTGAAGATTCAAATTGATCTACTAAATTTGAGGAATCAAAATCAATACATGACTTTTTAGCAAAGATTTTCTCGTACGATGCTTGCTATTGATCTATATCAGTCCCTTCTTCTTCCTTATTACCATGTTTTTCATGCTCAACATCAAGTATAGGTTGTTGGTTGGTATAGTTTTTTCTTGTGGGAGTTTTGACTTTTAGGGAATGTATGTCAAGGTTGTCTAGCCACTCCAAAATTTGACGAACATGTTTTCTTATAGGCATTGCTACATGTAAGTTGGTTCTTGGTGCAACTTGTGAACAAGGATCATCGATGCTCAACCTTTTTGTAATATTCACCAGTATTTCATCTTGCTCTATGTCACTATATATTCTTCTAAACATCCTTCCATTATGATTCGCCATTGGGAACCAAAGTTCTGATACCAAATTGATGTAGGACTAAAACTCACATATTTAGAAATATGGTTGATATTAGGCTGCTAGAATAATAAGTTTCAAGGTTGGATTTACAATAAGCATGTAGAATTTTCAAATTTTGTATAGCTAGAATTTTAAGGTTTGATTGCCGGAAATTTAGGCTTAGGATTTCAGGGTTTAATATGGCTAGAATTTAGGTTTGAGATGGCTAGAATGTAGGTCAGGGTTGCTGGAATTTAGCGAAGAACACAACAAATGGATAATAGAAAACTGGGAATCACTCCTAGGGTCTAAGAATCACTCTTAGAAGAAAGCATCACACCTTCTAGTTGAAAACTCAAGTTTGTAAAAAATTCCAGAGCTGAATACACCTATAAAGAGAGCTTTTTTAGAATCCTTATTCTAGTAGGAAAGGGTTTCTAACAAATTTAAATTTTATTCTAATTAGGATATCATATCTAAAATAGAATAACATGATACTACTACTTCCCATCTAATAAGGAATCCTAGCACAGTCTAATTTCAGCCGTTATCTTTGATTTCAGCTCAATTCTCAATCATCATCCTACTAAATTAAAGCTTGTGGTTGATTAATCTTTCCTCTTTTATTTCTTTCATAGACTTTATGTTCTTTTGCATCAAGAGATAAAAAAAACTACCTTCAATATAATGTGCACCCACATCATCCAAGTCTCTTCTTGCGTCATACTTTAAGTCTGAACCAACAGAAATCCACCTGTACAAGATCATTGAGAAAGAGGGAAAAGCATAAGAAAAAATAATTGTCAAAATTTAGCATGCCTCCAACAATAAGTGTAAATTAGATAATTGCATAATAAGAAATCACGGAAAAGAAACCCTCACTTACAATGCTTTTCTTCTCCCAAGAAACCAATTCTCCCATATTAAGCCTGCAATTGTTCGACCCTTGCCCACGCCAGCTCCATCCCCAATAAAAAATCCAGCTCTAGCACCATTAGGAAGGTGTTGGAGATGTCTCTGTTATGCAAATAGCCAATGTCTTACAAGTCTAAGAATTCATAATCATTAACCATAAGTTATGGGGAAGAGAACAACCTGAGAGGCATAGACCAATGTCTCAATCTGCAAGCATGACAAAGCATTTGTCTTTTCCATCTCATCCTTGGTTTTTAGGTGATAAGTTGGTTCAGGTGGTTGAACTGCAGATAAAGAAGATGTCTCCACAATAGGATCAGGATGAGGTGGTCCAATAGATAGTTTAGGAGGTCGCTGTACGTCAACCACAACCAGTTAACTAGCACACTTAATTCAACCATGAAAAACCAAAATGCATATATGAAGCTTAGTCTAAGAAACATAGAGAAAAAACCTTTCTAGCCTTCGAAATCAAATACTTACATAATCTGTAAATGTTTCGCCCACATGGCCACCTTCATCTTCTTCTTGCTCCACTTCAATGGCTACCTAGAAGTTTCAAAATCAAATCAAAGACGCAAAATGCATAAGGAAAAAATTTTAGAAATTCTAGAAAATGTATACAAGATAAAGCACCAGCTTGGAGATGCAATTAACTAGCATGTAAAAAACCAGAAATAAATTATTAAATGCTTTGCTTCCATCTTGATTAATACGTAGTCAACTACCTACAAAGGTAATGTGATATACAGTAAAACCTTGATAAATGAATATTGTTGGGACTTGAAAAATTATTATCTTATACGGAGTTATTAATTTATCGATAAATGAATATTTTATTAATTTATCGATAAATTAATA
>JAOTAX010000002.1:29545807-29560656 GCA_025629825.1 Erythroxylum guanchezii
TGCAAAACAGTCCTTCCTCTTTTTATTTTTCACGAAATGGTCCCTAGTTTCGCCGGTATTAGTGGTACCGGCCGGTACCATCCGGTACCGACCGAAATAGGCCGGTACAGACCGGAATTTTTTTCCGGTACACTTGAACCCGTACCGGTTCCGGATTCCGACCGATACGGTACGTACCGGCCGGTACCGGCCGGTACGGTACGGTATTCGTACCTTTGGATAGAACCAATATTATCGTAAAGGCTTGGTATTTTATTTAATTATGACATAGTATAGTATTAATATCAGTCCATATCGAATACTTAGGAGGTACTTAATTGATGAGTTTAGGAAGAGGTTAATAGGTAAAGAATGAAAAATGAGTGGTTGGTTGTTGATTATTATTATAGGAGCAATAGTTTAATATCTCACTTTTAAGGAACCCTGCATACCTTCTATTTAGTCCTTAATATTGATTTTTTAAAAAATATTTTTAATATTAATTAATTAATTACAATTAATTAATTACAATATTATTAATAATTAAAATATTGTAATTAATTAATTAATTACAATATAATTCATTCATTAATTAAAATATTGTAATTAATTAATTACAATATAAATTAATTAAAATCTTGTACTTAAATAATATTGTAATTAATTTAATTACAATATTTTAATTAATTAATTTAAATATAATTCATTCATTAATTAAAATATTAAAAAAATATTTCTCAATATTTTTTACAAACTAACCACTATCAATGGTAATAATAATGGTAGTCATTTCTTCCTCTTAACCAGCTACTATAATTATAATGATAATATCCATTCTCATTTTTCACTTTATTAATTCTCATTCCTATTACCATTCCTCTATGCGAACCAACCGTCTCCTTAAAATTCTTCTCCTTAAGTCGTTAGTATTGCTCCTCGTGAGCTCTAGCATTGAATATTAACATCAAAGGTAGCTACGTCAATTTGCCTATGTTGTGGGTAAGTTCTCATTGAGTCTCTAGATGATCCTTCTTCCTATTGTCTCTTTCTTAGTGCCTCTTTTACTCATTGTTGTCCCCTCATTATTCCAGAAACTTTAAATAAATGTAAGAAAATAATATATAAAGTATAAAATTCTTACTAAATTCTTAAAATGTGAAAATGCAATAGTAAAAGGAAAATTAAACAAACAACAAAATCAATAACAAATTATCTCACATAAATAAATAAGTAGTAAAATAATAAATAATTAGAAAATCAACCAAAAGGTTAATTAATTACAAAATTAAAATTAAAAATGTTACAATTAACAAATAAAACTAATCTAATCATTCAATTACAAAATTAAAACAAAAATTGAAATTGTAGTACTTAATCTACCAATTACCAAAAATTGACAAATTTGAACATCAAGTTCATGTAAAAATCAAAATTGAAATGAAATTAAAATAGGAAACAACTTCAATTAACTATAAAAACAACAAATTAACCTTAATTGCACGCAAAATCCTCACAATTTAACATTTAGTGAGCAAAATCACATACCCAATTGAGATTCCATCCAAATCTCATGCAATTCATCAAATTGAAAAATAAATAATATGATTAACAATAAATTTAATCTATTAAACCACAGTCATGCACAAAATCAAGCAAATTTATAATAAATCACAAAACCCTAACCTTAGAATTTTTGGGAGTGAAAATCCCTAAAAACTGCAAAAGAAACCCAAAGATTCATGCATAAATAATTAAAATCGAGGACAATACTTACTTGGGTGTCACAAATTGGTAAGAAAAGTGCCAAAAATTGGGTTAGAGAGGGAGAGGGGTGACAGAGAGTGCGAAGAGAGAGGGAGGAAAAATAAGAGAAATGAAGAGATTGGGGCATTTTAAAGGTTGTCACGACTTACACCATGTAAGTCGCTAACTCTTTAAAAATTAAGGGACATGATCATGTATATATTCACACACTTACCGTTACACGATCGTGTAACTAAACGTGTAAGTCTACACAGGCATGTCCAATGAGCGTATAACTCTTTGTAAATGTGTGTGAAAACTTTTTAAAAGATCCTAAACGTATACAAAATAGTTGGAAAAACTTAAAAATTTATCACTCAACGTTACAAAACTTTAACATGCATAAAATAAACATGACAAATATGCAAAATATACTTAGGTGCTTATTGTCCAACACATAAAACAAATCAAAACTTAATAAAATCTTATGCTAACACCAAAATAGAAACAAAAATGAAATAAAAATAAAGTCTATCTTAATTATTGGATTACCTCCCAAGTAACGCTTGTTTATCATCGTCAGCTCAATGTACCTTTCATGCTCAAGGTGGCTTATAAAGATTGAGTTTTTGTAGTCTTACTATAGGTTCCATAACATTCAAGTAAGCTACCTACTATTTCCTATTGCCACATTTTTTCTTTTATTTACCACCTTGAACTTGTAAAAACTCCGGTGGACCATTAAAAGAGGAGTCCTACAAAATATATGAAAATGAATCATTACATAACTCACAAGATTCTTTAACATCAATAAGTTTAAGGTCAAGCATCATGACATTAGACATTTTAAATACAACCTCTTTAGCCCCCACCATTAGTATTAATTTGCCTTCGCCAATATCAATAATCAACTTAGCAATGGCTAAAAAGGATTGACCAAGGTCTAGAGGTACCCCTACATCTTCCTTTATATCAAGAATCATGAAGTCTACTAGGAAGATAAACTTATCAACCTTAATAAGAATATCCTCTATAATGCCTTTAGGATGTTTTACTGATATGTCTACCAGCTACAAACTTATCATAGTAGGTTTTAGTTCACCTAATCCTAGTTTCTTAAATAACGAGTAAGGCATCGTGTTAATACCAACCCTAAGGTTGGCTAAAGCATTATCTATTTTTAAACTTCCAATTTGACAAGGGATAGTAAGACTACTTGGATCTATGAGCTTCTCTGGTAACTTGCTTTTTAGAATTACTGAGCATCTTCCACTCAACGTTACAGTAGTCAAATCCTCCAAGTTCTTCTTGTTTTCTTCTTCAAAAAATTCAAAAATTATGGCATTTGTACAAGAGCTTTAATAAGAGGTAAGTTAATCTAGAGTTGCTTAAATAGTTCAAGGAACTTACCAAACTGAGCATCCATTAGATATTTCTTCACTTTGACAGAAAATTCCTTGACTTTCTTAAGGTGTCCTTCATCTTTAATTTTTAATTAACACATAGTATTCTCATTCTTCTTTTGTTTCTTTTTTTGGAATGTAAATAATTTCATAAATAGGAATAGGTACAGGATACTACAAAGCAACTACAACTCAATAAGCATAGTTGCTACATTCTTTACAAGTAGTTCCTACAAGTTCAGTGAGCGTATAACTACCAACATTACAAATCTACATATTCAATCCCATTTTAAGTCCATTTGTGATGATTTCTCCATAAGAAGATGTCGTAGCAGTCAACCTAAGCTTAGTAAAGTACCCAATCCAGTTGTAATGTTAAATATCGTTAGGTTCTCCAAACAATTTAGCATTCCTCATTCTCTAAATATAATATAATAAAATTACAAATCTTGCTTTGAACAGTTTTTGATTGCCAGTTCTCCAAACAATTAAGCATTCCTTTTTCTCCAAATATGTATACTAAAATTACAAATCCTACTTTGAACAATTTGTGATCACCTCTCCCATTACATCTTAGTTTGTTAACCCATTTTAGAGTGCTCAACCAAGTTTGGTTATTTTCTTGCAAATTGAAAACCTTTAGAAACTGCCTCTAAAATTGGTTTGCATATACCCATTTTAAATAAAAGTGATATAGATTCTCCAGATAGTTTGCAGTGGACAAATGGTGTCCGGTGCCTAAAATTTAGTCTGTCTCTAGTTCCCAGCCTCTATAATGCTACTGCTGAAAGTATAAAGGAGAGTGTTGGAGCAATGTTTAAATCCCAGATGAATTTATGGAATTGAAATTTAATCATAGGCTCTAATAGCAATTTTCTTCAAGATCCAGTAGAGAATGCATTAGTGCTATGTAGCTCCCATCTTATTGGATCAACTTATGTTTGATTAGGCTAGTAATCTGACTTATTATTCATGATAAAGTTAATGCCTCTATTTGAATGGAAAGTCAGCTTTAGCTTCCACTTTTTATTACCATTTATAGCTTGGAGTCCTCAGGAATTGATCCTCTAAGAGTCTAATAGTATTGAATGATGTTCAAAGGCCACAAAGGGTGCCAGTTATCAAACCAAAAAGTCATTAGTGACTCTATTTACATGGAAAGGTCAGCTCTAGCTTCCATTTTTTGTTAGCATTTACACCTTGGAGTCCTCAGGAATTGATCCTCTAAGAGTTTGATAGTATTGAGTGATGTTCAAAGGCCACAAAAGGTGCCAATTATCAAACCAGAAAGTCATTAGTGACTCTATTTGAATGGAAAGGTCAGCTCCAGCTTCCATTTTATTAGCATTTACACTTTGGTGTCTTTAGGAATTGATCCTCTAAGAGTCTGATAGTATTGAGTGATCTACAAAGGCCACAAAGGGTGCCAACTATCAAACCAGAAAATCTTGTCCCTTCCATTTCCTATGAAGTGCTTGACACGAGGTTGCATGAATTGCCTTGTGTTTATATTTTGTTGGAATGCATAGGATTGAGTAGGTTTGCTTTGAATAGTCGATATTGCTTGATATGTACCATGTGAATCCCTGTCACCCATAGACTTTCTTTTCACACATATTCTCTATAGTTTGTTAGCCATTAAATCTTTTCCATCCTACTAGCAAAAATGATTCTCTATCCTCCATAATCCTAGGCAGATATATTTAGCTCTATTTAACTTTGGGGGAGATTCCATGATTGTTGTTATGTCCATGCCATAAAAAATCCCTTATACATATATCAGTCTTCTTCAAGATACTCTTAGGTAAGGCAATATGTGAAAGCCAGTAGATACGCAAGGTATTGATAATTAAGATAACTAGTTGCAGTCTGCCTCTGTAGGAAAGTAATTTAATACTCCAATTTGATATTATCTTTTAAATGGAAGCAATAAAGGGCTTGCACTCTATTTCCTTGAGTTTTTTTTATAGATATTGGAACTCTCAAATAAGCGAGTGGCATTTACTGGATTCTTAGTCCTGAATTGTTAATCAAAAGGGTAGAGTCTCCTCGATTGTGTTTGGGATGATAAGCAGAACTTTTACTTGGGTTAAAAATCAAACCATAAATTTCCTTAAACCTCTAAAGAGATTGCAACATGACCCCAATAAAGATAGGATCATTAACACTAAGTATAAGCAAATCATCAGCAAATGACAATTGTGAGATATTAAGAGTTCCACATCTATAATGGTATCTGAAACCAGGGTTTTCGGATATGCACTATGCAGTCATTCTAAGAAGTACTTCTATAGTAATGACAAAGAGGTAGGGGAAGAGGAGATCTCCCTGCCTTAGGCCCCTTGAAGCTTTGTAGAGTTGTGTTGGTTCTCCGTTCACTAAAACAACATAGGAAAGAGTAGTGATGCAAACTTGGATTCCTTTGGTAAATCTAGCAAGATAACCAAAAGCTTCGAGAGAAGTGATAATGAAGTTCCAATCTATTGCGTCAAATGCTTTGGTGAATTCAATTTTGAGAGCACAACTTTTGATATGTTGCTTGGTGTTACAATCTCTGAAGATCTCCTGTGTCAACATAATATTATAACCAATGCTCTTCTAGGATCATAGGCCCTTGACAAGGATTGATAACCTTTGGAAGAGTATGCTTCAACCTGTTTGCTAGAATTTTCAAAATGATTTTGTCAACAACATTACCACAAGTAATAGGTCTGTAATCATTGAGACTCAAAGATTTAGGACTTTTTGGAACTAAGCATAGGTAAATTTTGTTAAGTTTAGTCAATAAGTTATCACTCTTAAAAAATTCCTACACTGCATCTAGAATTTGGGGTCCAATGAGGTGCCATTTGTCTTGGAAAAATCTGGCATTGAAGCCATCTAAACCTAGAACCTTGTCAGGATAAAAGATGAATAGAACATATTTGATTTTCTCACTGAAGACATCTTTGAGAAGCATAGGATAATGGTTTTATGCAATTTCTCACAGCATATTCCTTAGAAATTCTATAGGAAACTTTGAGGTGCTCCCTGAGATACCATTGATGCCCATGAAATGTTTCCTAGTCACCTCTTTCATCCCTTCCTGATCATTAACTAGGTTCCTCCTTGAGTCCATAAGTGGTACAATTTTGTTTATATTTCTCCTTGGATGACACTATAAAATTTTTTGGAATTCCTATCCCCTTCCTAGAGCCACTAGATTCTGGATTTTTGTTTCAGTTGAGATATTTACCTCTTTAATTCAAAATTTTCATTCTTAATCAATGTTGAATCATTTGGGCTAATGACAATAGCCATTTGAGTAGCTGTGAGATTTTCCAATGCCTACAATTTGTCAACTTTCTTTGTATTAATATTGTATTTTAGCAGTGATAGAAAATCTATTTTTATAGCTTTCAAAATTTTTAGACATTGAAAGGCTTTTGATCCCTAATATGTCTTCTATACTACACTAGAAATGATTGAATTAATATGTGGATGCTTTAGGAAAGAATTAAAGAATCTAAAGCGATACTTCTTTTTAGTTGATTTGCTATAGATATGGATAGTAATAAGATAGTCACCTAAGAAGAGTGGTTCTTCAAAGATAACATAGCTCTTACTTAGTCTTGCTAACTACTTGCTATTGATTAGACACCTATCTAATTTCCTTTGCATGAATTAATCTCCACTTTAGCGATTACTCCAAGTGAATAAAGCACCATAAAATTTAACGTCTACTAGTTCGAGTGAGGAGGTGAGGGAGCTCATTTTTTTAACATTAGCATCTAAGGCTTATTATATTCCCCTCATTTTTTTGTAGGTCTTTCCATAATATAACACTTTGGTATTCCCAAGTAACAGCATACACAACTAAGATAGCAATAGATTCATTACTAGTTTTAAGGTTCAAATCATAATGGATAAACTGATTTTTACAAAACTAGTTAGATAAGTGTAACTGAGCTGTATCAAAAGAAACAATCAATCTACCATTGATATGATTAAAGTCGTCCATTTTGCATGGAGAAATTTCAAGCCTCTTAGAAATGACTCTTCCTATATTTTAGTCTCCAAAAGAACAATAAAATAAGGTTGTCTAGTAGTTAGGAAATCCTTTAAAACTAGTTGTTTATTTAGATAATTAAGTCCACGAACATTCCATATAGTGTAAACCGTTAAGAGTTTCTAGACTTGGTCCTCCTCGTTGATTTGCGATTACTAAAACAGTAAAACTTGGATATAATAATTCTTCACTATGATTCCTTGTCTTATGATCCACTTCAGCTTTGGCATTTGTAAATTTTTCTAATTATTTCTCATTGCAGTTTAGTTATATATTAGAAATTGCCTCCTTTCTCCCAAATTATTCCTTCCCTATAGGAGGTAGCTACTTTGTCTCTCTTGGTAAGTTAAGGGATTGAACTTCCACTATTACTGGTTGCTTCTTACTACCTGTAGTTTGAATAAGGGATCAATTCAATCTTGCTTTAATTTGCTCATTGTTACCTATAATTCTTAAGGGATTCCTTACTATTTTCTTGATTAGCCTTAACATCTACCATAGATGATTTTGTTTCATTCCTCTTGAGGATTCAAACTTTGATAGTCGTTCTCAAATGAGGTCTCCATGGATATGACAGTTTAAACATGTCCTCTAGTAGGTCTCCATTAACATTGAACTTTATAATGGGGATGTTTTCAGGAAACAACTTCTTGGTATCAATTTTTACATAGCCTATCCTTTTGATATTAGAAGTATTATCATCTACTACTAAATGAGTACCTAAGTAACAAGCTAAATATCTCAAACCCTCTAAGGACCATTATTTTAAAGGAATACGATGGAAATTAACCCATATGGGAATGGATTTCAGTTGTGATCTATCTCGTTTAAAGCCAATTTCCCATTTTATCATTAAAATAGGCTTACCTTGAATTTGTCAAGGCTTTATGTCTATAATCTTCTATACCATTTCTTAAGAGAAAATCGAAATATAAACAGATCACCCTCAGTTATCAAAGTGTTTTGCAGTCCCCATTTCTTCTAGCTTAGATTAGCTAAGTGTTAAACAGTTGGACAAACCATTCTCTTGTCCAAGAATTAGCCTACCAAGGAGGCTTTCCATTCGATCACTCCATTTTGAAACACCTCAGGAGGAGGAGAGAATAAACCCTCCTTATTTACAGAGATGAAGTGTAGTTTATCAAAGCTATCTAACTCTCCTACTACTCTACTCTAAGTCTATTTTCCCAACTTCTAAAAAAATGGGATAGCCTTCTGTGTGGAAGGAAGAGGAGGAGAGTCATCTTGCTCTATATGCACCTCAGGAACAGTGACTAAAGAGGGGGTTGAGGAGGTGGGTCCTACTAACTTTTTCCAATATTAGTAAACTGACAAAACTCAAAATAGGCAGGAAAGTTGAGCCAAGGTTGGGTTACTTAAAAAGGAAAAACCCAGTTCAAACTACATGAACTAGGTAGCAATAGGTAGTCCAAGAAGAGAAGAAGGCAAGTAAAGGAGAAAAGAAGGGAGGCAAAGCACGTAATGATGAAGATATAGTCAAAGGGAGATAGTTGAATAGCCATGGGGGGTCAGGTTTAGAGAGAAGGGGGAGAAAAACAATTATGATTGAATAGTTTATTCTTCTTTTTGGTTTATTTTCTTCTTGAAGCTCTTTTCTACTCCTAAGGTTATTGCCATTACACGTTCTTTACGATTTGTTTCAGTAGTACTAGGCAAACTCCCTTAGTCTTTCAGATATTAATTTTGCAATTTGATCGATCTGAAACTCCAAGTTGCATATAGAAGCCTCTATTCTTTGATATCTTGCATCTTATTCTTGAATAAGCTTGAACATCATGTCTTTTTGATTTGGCTTTTTAGTCTGAGGTGGTTGTTGGGGAAATCCTAGTGGATGGTTATTCCTTACTTGCCCTTGATTTCCCTAAGAGAAATTGGGGTGATTTCTCCATCCCATATTATAGGTATTACTGTACCAATTGCTTTTTGGTTTAGAAGCATTCTCTATATAATCCACATATTCGAGCTGTAATGCTTGACAATTTTGACTTGAATGTTCTAGCTGTAGACCTCACATTGCATAACTTGACATTATGGATTCATAATCAATCTATCAATCTTTCTACTTAGAGCCTCCACTTGGTTTGCCAATTGTGCCACTGTATCCACTACATATACCCCTGTTGACTTGTTAAGTTTTGCTTGAGAGGAGCACCACTGATAATTATTCATAGCCATGTTTTTAATAAGGTCATGGGCTACTTCTGGTGTCTTATTATTCAAAGTACCAAACCACTACATCTATCGTCTACCTTGTATTCTAATTTAGCCCATTATAGAGGGTTTGAATTTACATCCACAGTGGTAGACCATGATGTCGGCATTTCCTTAACATCTATTTGAACCTCTCTTATCTGTCATATAATGCCTTTAAATCAGCCTCGGAATAGGAGGAGATATTAATCCTCAACTTAGCAGTCTTTGCTGGAGGAAAGTACTTCAAAAGAATTTTCTTTAATACTTTATCCCATGTCGTAAGTGATGATCTAGGCAGAGAGTTTAATCATTGCTTTGCCTTTCCCCTCAATGAAAATGGGAATATTCGTAATCTGATTGCATCTTCATTGGCACCATTAATCTTAAAAGTATTAAAAACCTACAAAAAGTTTGAGATATGTTCGTTAGGATCCTTATCTCGTAGCCCATCAAATTGAAAAGCCTATTGCACCATCTGAATGATACTTAATTTCGAAATTGTTTGATGTTAACAGTCAATTTGACAATGCTAGACTTCGCTCATGTCAAATTCATAGAGATATCAATAATATTACGTTTAGGCTAGTGTTACCATTTAGTCATTATCCCATCTTATTGAAACTACAAATATGAATAATTTAGGAATAATAAATAAATGCAAATTAAATCCTATAATTACGATCTCATTATAATTTCAAGTTCACACTAATTATTTTAGGGATTATATCTTTATTATACAAAAAGATAAAATTTCCTTCATTAAGTAAAATAATGATCTCATACAAAAAATTGCAACTAACTAATTTGTTACAAAGGGATAAACTAAGAATCTTCCACTTACATAAATCCAATTCATCTATATGTCAATCATATCTCTTATGAGACAATGACTTAGTAAGAGGATCTACAAGATTCTCTTTAGTTGGAGCTTGCACTAATGATATGTCTTTCTACTCCATTATCTCCCTGATAAAATGAAACTTAGTTAGTATATGTTTAGATCATTGATGAAAAATTAGTTCCTTTTCTTGTGCAATGGCATCATTGTTTTCATAATACAATACCGTTGGCTTAACAATTCTAAAAACCACTCCAAGTTTGATGATTAAATTCTTAATCTAAAATGTTTCCCTTTGCCACCTTTGATACTAAAATGTACTTTGCCTCATTCGTAGAATTCGTAATTATTAGTTATTTGAATCTATTCCAACTTACTTAACCACCATTTAAAGTGAAGATATACCCTGAATATGATCTACTATCTTTTGTATTGAATTGAAAACTAGCACTTGAATACTCTTTAGCTCTCAGTTTAACTACTCGATACACTAAAAAAAACATCTTTTGTCATATTCAAATACTTTAAGATATTTTTAACAACCTTTTAGTGACCATCACATTATTTTCTTAAAACTTGCTTGTTAAGCTTAAAGAATACGAGACATTTAGTTTAGTATATACCATCATTGGTTTATTCCTTACAATAATCTATTTGGTTGCAGTTTAGGAACAATTATTTAAAGACGTTATTTATCTAAAGTCTATGAGATAATTATACATTCCAAATGAAATTATAATGAGATTATAATTATGAAATTCATATTGCATTTGTGTATTATCTCTAAATTGTTTCCAATCATTGTTTTATTAAGATTAGAAATTAATAGAAAGTAAAAACACTAGCACTTGTTATTCTTTTCCTTATGAAGGAAGTAGTCGATCTCATAGATTAAACTATCGAGATACTTAAACAAACATGTAGATGCTTGTTAGAAAACAAATTCATTGAACTGACCAGATATGAGAAGTTCATTTGGAAAATTACTTATATGTCTATGAAAATTCTCATTATGATGATTATATAAGTGATAGTTTGACTTGAGGTCTCCAAAATTATCTTGTATAAGAATCGTTATATTTTGATACTACTTATGACTTATTATAATCATAGGTCATTAAATTAGTAGCTATTGGATGTAGCATAGACTATATGGAGGTAGTTGAGTGATCAAGATAAGTTTCATCACCCTAAAGTAATTATGGATAATGTTATGTTGTTCTCGATTAGTATTGATTCAAAAAATCCTTATACAAGGTGGAATGTTGTTTTATAAAAAGTTTACAAATGCCATTAATTGAATTTATAGCTAATGACATAGAACTAATATGATTGGACTCAAAATAGAGTAGACATTAATTTCATGTCCTATGTCTAATCAAAACATTGTATGATGAAGGGATTAAATTATACAAAAAAATTATGCACATAAAGATTAGTCAAAACCACTTTGACATCCCTAAATATTCGGGTGGTCCTAACATGTTGCCAGATGCCAATTTGATCTATGATTATAAATTGTTTAAGTAGAGAATTTAACATAAATTAAAAAGGAGTTTTAACTTATCAAATTATAATTATAATTTAAAATTATTGCCAACATATTTAAGAACTTAATAGGTCTCATATAAAGAATGAGTTGAAGAAAGAAAAGATATTTGAATCAAGTTGGACTTGATTGTAAAGTTTAAGAAACTTTATGATTAAATATGAGATATTTAATAAATAAGGATCAATATGAGATAATCTTATTGAGCATAATTGGTACAAATAATTGTAATTAAAGTTTAATTAGATAGGTTGAAATAACTCTATAACTCTTACAGAGAGGGTTAAACAAGAAGTGCTAGGTCTATTTTAATTTCAATTAAATTACTAAAATGTTCAAAACTTATTATAAACAGGCTTAAGCTCTAACGGACCTAGCACTTCTTGGTTAACCCTTTCCATAAGAGTTATAGAGTTATCTCAACCAGCTCTTTAGATATCATTAGAGGGCGGACACTTGTGGGACTACGATGATTAATATGGATAAATTTCGAAAATGGTTTAAACGATACGACAAGAAAAGAATCAAGCTTTAGAATAGGGTATGAATTAAGATTCATGCTTTATTATAATTTAATTGTTAATTATTTTAAAGAATAAAAGTAATTTTAATTTTTAGGAAATCAAAATTAGAAAAAGTTTCAAAATTATTTGTTGTGGTTGGGATCGGATCTCATCCAAATTTCCTAATAGTTGTATTAGAGCAAATTTTGATTCTATAATTTGTTTGATTATTATTGATCTTGAATTTTGAAATTAAACTTGAAATTAAAGCTCTAAAAATTAGATTTAGATATTATTATTTTAATCTAAAAGGTTTAGATTGAAATTTCATAGAACCTTAGATCTAATTCGATTTAAAATTGAATTGTAAATATGATTAATAATTGTATAAGAGTTAAACAATATATTAAGCAATACATGAAAAGTTCAACCGAAACTCATAATTTGAAATCCAAATTGAGAATTCTAGAAATTGTAGTAAGTTATTATATTGGTTGGTGTTTTAGTTTGGGTATTAGTGCCTATTTGGATGGGCTTATACTAGTAGAGCTTTTGTTAGTAGATCTTTTCTGAGAAGAACTTTTCTAAGAAGCCAGTTAACTGTTTGGTTGTCAATTAAAGAAGAGCTTTTTTGAAAGAGTTTCATAAAGTAGACTGTTTGGCAACATAAAAATAAAAAAGCACTTTTATTAATTTTAAATATATTTTATTGTGTAATAAAAATTATTTATGCATATAAATAATATTTAAAGTATATTAAACAACATGCAAAGCACAATATATTAGGTTTACATTTGATTTGAAAGAATTCAACTACTATTAGGTCTTCATGAATGAAATGGGTTCACATTTACTTTACAATTGTTTGACAAATTCACTTCCATTTAAATCGTGTCATCAATAATTTTGATAGAATGACTTCAAATTGATACATGTATCATGCTAACACTATTGTAGACTTTAAGGTTTAAGTCACACCACTACAAGAGATGTCTCATCTACACCTTACGGTTACCTACTTCTTAGATAACCATCTTGTAGGAAATTTTAGATAACTATCTTGTAGAAAATTATTTAAAGAGATGTCTCATTTTCTTGTAGGAAATAAAACTAATATAAAAATAAATATTAAAACATATAAAAAGCTAAATAATATTATATAAATCCCAAAATAAATATTCAAATTGAGTAAATAGTTAAATACATAATAAATTATGCATTTTATTGTAATACAAGAAAATTTGCAATATGTTCCCTCGCATCATTCATCTCGTTATTTTGTGGTTCGTCTAAATGATTTTCTTCAACGTCTTCATTTTCATTGATTTCTTCATTTGTAGGAAGTAATTCATCATCTTCATCATAGGGAGAAAACTCTTCATCCTTTTGAGCATTTAACCTTATAAAATTGTGAATGGCCATTGAAGCAATCACAATTTTAACTTGCTTTGGAAAAGGAAAACTTGGCATTTGATGTAAAATTTTCCACCTATTTTTCCAAACGCCAAATGTTCTTTCAATTGTGCATCTTAAAGAAGAATGTGCATGATTGAATATTTCTTTCTTCCTTCATGGAAGATCAGCACGTCGAAAATCAGGAAGATCATACCTCTCACCTTTATGATACCTCTCACCTTTGTATGGTCCTAAATAACCTTACATGTAAGGATATCCTGCATCTACCAAATACTATTTTCCTACATTCCAAATTAAAATATAAATAAATAAAGAAGTACTAAATTATTAAGAATAAATAAAAAATGTATAAAGTTATCCGTCATAAGCCTCTAGGTGGATGAGGGAAGTGTAATCAATCATTACGCAAAGCCTCCATAAAAGTTCAAGCATCATATTTTGTGCCTTCCCAACCAGCCCAAGCAAAAGTAAAGCATATATCAAAATCACATAGAGCCATTAAATTTTGCATAGGAATACCTTTTCTCCCAATATATTTTATTTGATTGGACTTTGGAACCACAACTGGTATATGTGTTCCACTAATTGCTCTAATGTAGTCTTTAAAATGAGGTCAATACCTTCTATCATCTTTAATTTTGCTTGAAATTTCTCTAAAAGTTGGATCTTTTGGTTTTATGAAATCAATCAACATACATGAAACGACCTCTCAAACCATCTAGAAATTGTTTCACCAGAATGTTGAAATCTTTCTTGAACCATTCTATTGCAAAGTCAATGACCTAAAGTGATAAAAAACATAGCTACGGCCTCATCTATTGTTACTTCTGTACCTTTCTTTAATCTATATGACTCATTCAACAATTTACATAATTTGATAAAAAACATCCTTTTCCATTCTAAATTGTTGATGACATCTATCTCTATGGCCATTAAGCATTTCCATTACAAACATCCATCCAGTGTGAGGTATTCTACATGGTTTTTTAATATAATATTTAATATAATGGACAAAGGTTAGTGCTACTCCAGTTTGAACCATATGCAAAAGTTCTTCTTCAATCTCTTCATTATATTCATGATCATTGTCAGAATCATTATCAGAAGATGACATCTGTATCAAAATATATAAAATAAATAAATAATAAGCTTATTG
>JAOTAX010000002.1:29575353-29587001 GCA_025629825.1 Erythroxylum guanchezii
CTATATGCTATATGTTCATGCCGAGACCTAAGTCAATACTCCTAACCCGTCCCAAATTACCATTAAACCCTTCCTATGGGAGATGGGATGTTACAAATTGTTTCTAGGTTGAGCCTCTATTTTGAAAATTTTGAAAATTCCTCTAATCCCAAATAGCCTTAACAATGAAGGATAATGCTAAAGCTCCAGCTGGCAAGGTCGTCCTTATGCACGAAGTGGTTACACCAAGAAGTAAACGAGCTCTAGTTATTGGGCACATTCAGCATATGACATTGATGTAGGATCATTTTCCAGCTAGGATTTACAAAATCACATTGGAAGAATAGATGCTCTTGGTTTTCCTCTGCCCTCTGACAGAGTATGCATCGATTTGGTATATAGAGGAAAGTCTTAAGCTTATCGACCATTGGTAGGTGTAGTTTCATAGCCAACCACAAAGTAAATGCAACCCTCAGGTGAAAGTGTTTTACCCAGACCACTATAGTCCAAGGAAGAAAGCTATGCTGCCTTTGAAGTAATTCATGACAAGATTTACTAAAGAAGATGTTATTCCTAAATAGCTAGCAGATAACTTTGTCCGCATCTTCTTATAGATTGATTTGGAGTAGCGCAAGGTAGATGGAAGTGGGCACTGCATGGTGATTGAATATACTCCTATCCCCTAAAGTTTGTGCCATAGTTATCTCTTAATATAGGGTTGTTCTGAGTCTCTCCATATTGAGTAGATTGTGTAATGGGCCACAAGACAACCAACTATCAAACTAGAAATTAGTTATGTTGCCATCTCCAATAAGGGTGACAAATTCTTGCCTCGTAAGTTCTCATGTTCTCAGGATAGCCTACCATGTGGATGAGAAGGTGGGTTTACTTTGAAGACTCCAAATGCTTATACCCTTTATAAAGATACTATGCATCCATTAACACCAAAGAGCTTGTTTATCCATCCTCAGCCTCCATAATCTTTTGACCAACATCACTGTAATTAGCAGCTTCAATTAGATGACTCCAAAGCCCCCCTTTTCTTTAGGTAAACATATATACTTCCATTGCATTCTGGCCTGCTTGACAAAATCTTCATCCCTGTTCCATAAAAAATTATTGAATAGACTCTCGATGGTTTTAATAATTTTCTTGGGAATGACTATATGTGCAGCCTAAAACACATTTATATAGTTCAATACTGAGGAAATGACTTGTAATCTTTATGCTCTTGTTAGAGTTTTAGTGCTTCAATTAGCAATTCTACATTTGATCCATTCAACTAGTGAGTAAAAGTCCGCAGTAGTAGGGTTAGAGCTGGTAATAGGAATGTCGACGTACACCAATGGGACGGGTTGATATATGAAACCAGTGATAGAATTCTACTTTTTGTAGAGTTAACCTCCAAACTCGAGAGTTTGTGAAAGATTTTGAGTGCTTTCATTAAATTAGAGACTAAAATCTGATCAGTTTTTGAAAGCAAAACAAGGTCATCTGTAAAGATAAGATTGATAACCCTCAAGTTAGTGCATTTAAAGTGATATTTAAAAGCTTTAGTGTGTGCAACTATAGCCTTTAAAGTTCTATAAAATACTTCCATAATAAGAGTGAAAGATATGGTGATAAGGGATCACCTTGTTGAATACCTTTGGAGCTCTTGAAGTGCATGCTAGGTTGTCCATTCACCAGTTTTTTAAAGGTAGGGGTGGTGATACATTCAGCTATCTATTGTATGATAATTTGAGGAAAATTCATAGCTCCTAGTGTATTAAGGATGAACTACTAGTCAACACTATCAAACACTTTTCTGATGTCTACCTTGAGGAAACAATTCTTTCTGCCCTTCATAGAGCCACAGGATTTGATAAGTTCTTACAGAAGGATTATATTATCTCCCATAATCCATCCAAGAATGAAGGTTCCTTATGATAAATCAATATAATTGGATAAGACATTCTTCAACCTACCCTTGAGATGATTTTGTGTATGGTATTACAACAAGATATGAGCCTAAAATTAGAAAAAGTGATATGCCCACCAGATTTAGGAACCATTGTAATAAAGGTACTATTAAATTCTGTCAAGAGGTTTCCCTTGTTGAAGAATTCTAGGACAACATCTATTACTGTAGGCTTAAGAAGATGCCAAGTCTTATTAAAGAACATAGATTGGACCCATCCGATCCAGGAGCTTTGTGGGTTCTAAAGTTTTCAACACTGCATCATTCTCCTGACTGGGGAGTAAGCCCTTCAACTTCAATACGTGATAGCTAACACTGCATTAGTTCCCTTAGAAGATGTTGAGAAGATGTAGCCTGTGAAGGGGCTGTCAGAAGCTGAGAAAAATAATCATATGCCCCATGCAGTAGGGAAGTTTGGGAGGTTAATAAATGATTGTTATGCATTAAGGAGATGATTCTTTTGTTGTTTTTCCTAGAGATGACCCTTTGATGGAAGTAAGTAGTGCTTCTATCACCCCCTTTCAACCAGGCAATTCGTGATCTCTGACACAAAGTGACTTTAAAGTTGAAATATTTTTATCCATTCATTTGAAATATCAATATGTTTGTATCTGACCATGAATTTAAAGAATGCTATAGCTAGAATATATTGGAATGATTATAGGAATGATCAGCAACTTATGACACATGATATTTGACATTTACCTCTTTTGGATTTCATGCTACTATCAAATATTTGTGAGTAAAGAATTATATTGCTCCTAGAGGAAAGAAGAAGATTTTATGAAATTTACCTAACTGTGATTATTTGTGAGTAAAGAATTCTATTGCTCCTAGAGGAAAGAAGAAGATTTTATGAAATTTACCTAATTGTGACTAACTTGCTTACTTAAAGTAGTTTTACTTATGGATGATGGATAACTTCTGATTCTTGTGTGAGGTGCCCTATGTGAGGGAGAAATTGTAGTAAGGATGGAACTTATTACTGTCAAAAAGTAAAGATAATTGAATAACTAAGGAAAGACAAGACAGATGTATTTACTTCCTGCTTGAATTTGATATGTGCTTTTGCAAAATTTCACTTTGGCTTTTGCACCATGAAGGCTTACAAGTTGGAAGGTTAAGCATGTTGGTAAGACTTTATATAGTGAGTATTTGCATAAAACCTTTCATAGTTAAGGTATGTGAAAGGAAGAAGTAATTAGCAACTGAAAAGTTTTGAGTGGTGAGAGTGATACAAGCATGTGTAAACCAGAGGATGCATTAAATGGGACTACGATTGTACCCTGTGGTCTAATGGCTTGGACGTGGAGTTTATCTAATGACACTTGACAGTTTTCCATGTAACAACTCACATTCAAATGCTGATAAGTTTGGCAAAAATGTGTTCCCAAAGAACTTCCAGAGTGGATATTCACTGGTAGTGCAAATCTGAATGAGTGAGTACTAGTAAACCCTTCATTACTTTTTATATATCTCACTGTGCCAGCAATTATGGACAAATCAAGTCTACTACGAATATTTGGTTATGGGAATATAGAATGAAAATTTTGTGCAATTCCTTGAAATTCCAAATTTTGGTTGTGGAGCTAGTGTAAGTTGCTTCGATTTGCCTATGTTTGTTGGTCTGCCTAAGTATTATTATCAAAAGTGGTAGGCAACGTTTTTAGTGCCTACCAAAGTTAACAATAAAAGTAAAAGGATAGCTGGATTTGGCCAGCTATCCCACGTCTCTTGCTTATAAATAGGCAGGAGATGAAGAGATGAAGTGATGAAGAGAGCAAGCACAGCAAGAAGCAGAAAGCAAGAAAGTGAGGTGAGAGAGAAAAGAGAGAGAAAGTGAGAGACAAAAATATTTTGTATATTTTTGTGGGTCTAGTTTTTCCTTGTAACTCTCCAGTTTTTTTAAGTTTTCTTAGTAGTAAAATTCTTTTATCCTTGTTCGTGGTTTTTACCCTAATTTGGAGGGTTTTCACGTAAAATATGTATTCATTACTATTCCTTTAGTTCTATTTAGCTGTGAACCTGCTCTAATCCGGTCGATTTTCACAACAAGTGGTATCAAAGCAAGGTGAGAAAATTACAACAAATTTTTTAGAGTAATTCGTTCGGAGTTCCGGTGAGCACAGTGAAAGTTGGTGAATAGTAACCAAAAGGTGACAACTATTTATTCATTTATTTTTGTACTAAACTGTGCAGTTACTATAATTCAAGTGTATGGTACTATTCATATATATGGGTACTATTCACGTGAAATAGTGAGAGCTAAATTCTGTTTGTGATAGAAGCAATGGCAGCAAAATTTTAGATTGAGAAGTTCAATGTGAGTAATTTCTCATTGTGGAAGTTGAAGATAAAGGTAATCTTGAGGAAAGATAATTGTTTGGCGGCCATTAGTGAACGGCCAGGTGGAGTCACAGATGAAAAGTGGAACGAGATGGACAGGAATGTTGTAGCTAATCTTCACCTAGCTTTAGCTGATGGAGTTTTTTCTAACATAGAGGAAAAGAAGACTACGAAGGAAATAGGGGATCACCTCACAAAAATGTACGAGACCAAATCACTCCACAACAAAATTTTTCCGAAGAGGAAACTATGCACTTTACGCATGGCGGAATCCACTTCGGTGATGGAGCACTTAAATACTTTAAACATTCTATTTTCCTAACTCACATTATTGGGGCATACAATAGAGATAAGTGAACTTGCGGAACTTCTACTCCAAAGTCTACCAGATTCGAATGATCAACTCATCATCAATTTAACAAACAACACAGACACTCTAGTTTTTGACAATATTGCAGCTACTATTCTGGAAGAAGAGAGTTGGCACAAAAGTAAAAAAGACAAGCTGGCAACTTCGCAACAAGCGGAGGCCTTGGTAGTGACGAGAGAAAGATCAATAGAACGTGGCTCAAGTGGGAGTCATAGTCATGGTAGATCAAAATCCAAAAGTAAAAAGAATTTCAAGTGTTACAATTGTGGCAAGAAAGGGCACCTAAAGAAGGATTGTTGGAATCTGAATAAGAAAGATTCTATTCCTCAAGGAAATACAGCAAATACTTCAGACGATGGAGGTGTAATGGTCTGTGAATCAGCAACGACTATTGGAGGTAAGAGAAGATTTATTGATGTATGGCTTCTCGATTCAGCAGCTACTTTTCATATAACCTCTCGAAGAGAATGGTTCCATCAGTATGAATCTATCTCTGTTGGATCTGCGTATAGCTATAATGATCAAGCTTTAAAGATCGTTGGTATCGGCACCATCAAGCTAAAGATGGATGATGGGACAACTCAGACTATCGAAAAAGTGCGACATATGGAGGGCCTGAAGAAGAATTTGTTGTCTGTAGGACAACTGGATGATCTCGGTTTCAGATTTGAGATTCAAAACAAGATCATGAAGGTAATTAAAGGAGCGCTAGTATTTATGAAAGTAGAGAAGATTGTTGCAAATCTGTACATGCTGAAGGGAGTAACTTTGGCATCTGTTGTAGTGACTAGTCCAGACCACAAATCTGTAATGACGTGGCATAGAAAGCTTGGTCATATGTTAGAACAAGGAATGAAGATACTTGCAGAGAAGAATCTACTTCCAGGTCTCACAAAGGTATCACTATCCTTCTGTGAGCATTGCATTGTGAGTAAGCAACATCGATTGAAGTTCAACACATCAAAGTTCAGAAGCAAAGAAATTCTAGAATTGATTCACTTTAATGTATGGCAAGCACCAGTTACGTCCCTAGGAGGAGCAAATTTCTTTGTATCATTCATTGATGATTATTCGAGGAGATGTTGGGTGTTTCCTATTAAGAGGAAGGCAAATGTGTTTCCAACTTTTAAATTTTACAAAGCGTGGGCGGAACTCGAATCTGGTAAGAAGATCAAGTGTTTGCGCTCAGATAATGGAGGCGAATATACTGGGAAAGAATTTGATGAATTCTGCAAGCAAGAAGGCATCAAAAGACAGTTCACGACGGCATACACTTCTCAACAGAATGGAGTAGCAGAGCTAATGAATAGAACTCTGTTGGAAAGAACAAGAGCGATGTTGAGAACTGCAAGCTTAGATAAGAAATTCTGAGCAGAAGTAGTTAATACTGCCTATTATGTGGTGAATCGAGCTCCATCAACTACAATTGAGTTGAAGACACCGATGGAGATATGGATTGGTAAACCGGTGAATTATTACAACCTTCATATATTTGGAAGTCCGGCCTATGTGATGTTTAATGCCCAAGAAACTACAAAGTTGAATCCAAAATCCAGAAGATGCATTTTCTTAGGGTATGCTAAAGGTGTGAAGCGGTATCGTTTGTGGGATCCCACTGCCCACAAGATTATTATCAGCAGGGATGTTATCTTCATGGAAGATAAGGATCAAGAGCAAGCAGAAAATGTTGACACTGTACAAGAGAATCTAGAAACTACAATAGTACAAGTGGATCGAGAAGTTGATCAAAATGATTCTTCTGAAGCTACACCAGAGCACAAGGAGCAAGAACCAGTTGAATATGATGTTCCAGATACTTGAAGATCAACTCGCATAAGAAGAGCACCGAGATGGCACTCAGATTATATTATGGAGAGCAATATTGCATACTGTCTTTTAACTGAGGATGGAGAGCCATCAATTCTTCAAGAAGCAATGACTAGTTTAGATGCATCTTAGTGGATGGTAGCAATGCAGGAAGAAATTGAAGCTCTACATAAGAATAAGACATGGGAGATGGTATCACTACCACCAAGAAGACAGCCTATTGGCAATAAATAGGTTTACAAGATCAAGCGGAGTAGTGATGATCAAGTAGAGCGATATCGTGCTAGATTGGTGGTAAAAGGATATGCTCAGAAAGAAGGTATTGATTTTAACGAAATATTTTCTCCTGTAGTTTGACTCACTACAGTTCGAATAGTTCTGGCAATGTGTGCTATATGTGACTTGCATCTTGAGCAGTTAGATGTGAAAACTGCATTTCTTTATGGAGATCTTAAAGAAGAAATTTATATGTTCCAACCAGAAGGCTTTGAAGAAAAAGGGAAAGAGAACTTGATTTGCAGGTTGAACACGCAGGCACCGAGATGTTGGTATAAGAGATTTGATTCCTTCATCATGAGCCTTGGATACAGTAGACTAAATGCAGACCCTTGTGCATATTTCAAGAGGTTTGAAAAAGATGATTTTATATTTTTGCTGTTGTATGTAGACGACATGTTGGTAGCAGGCCCCAATAATGATCGTATCAAAGAATTGAAGGCACAATTGGCTAGGGGTTTTGAAATGAAGGACTTGGGACTAGCAAACAAGATTCTAGAGATGCAAATTCACCGAAACAAAAATAATAGGAAGATTTGGCTTTCTCAAAAGAATTATTTGAAGAAGATCTTGTGGCGATTCAACATGCAAGATTGTAAGTCAATTTATACCCCTCTTCCTGTTAATTTCAAGTTATCCTCAAGTATGAATCCTAGCAATGAAGAAGAGAGGATGGAGATGTCTCGAGCACCGTATGCATTAACAGTGGGGAGCCTAATGTTCGCTATGATTTGTACAAGACCAGATATTGCAATTGCAGTGGGAGTAGTTAGTAGATACATGACGAATCCTGGTCGAAAGCATTGGAATACTGTCAAGATGATTCTTAGATATATCAAAGGAACCTCAGATGTTGCATTATGTTATAGAGGATCAGATTTTACTATCAAAGGATATGTTGATGCTGATTATACAAGTGATATTAATAAAAGTAAATCTACTACAGGATATGTGTTTACACTAGCTAAAGGAGTTGTGAGCTGGGTTTCAAAACTGCAGTCAGTTGTGGCTACGTCAACAATAGAAGCAGAACATGTAGCAGCTACACAAGCTAGTAAAGAAGCAGTGTGGTTGAAGATATTATTGGAAGAACTTGGGAATAAGCAAGAGAATATTACTCTTTATTGTGGCAGTCAGAGTGCTTTGCATCTTGCAAAAAATTCAACATTTCATTCAAAGAAAAAACACATCCGAATTCAATATCACTTCGTTCGTGAGAAAGTAGAAGAAGGAACGGTGGACATACAGAAAATTCAGACAATGGATAACCTGGAAGATTTTATGACAAAAGCAATCAATGGTGACAAGTTTATGTGTTGTCAATCCTTGTTTGGCCTGACAGAGACGTAAACAACATGAAACGACAAGGTAGAAAGAATAGTGTGAAGATCTGATTGACTCTCAATCAAATCTTCAAGTGAGAGAATTGTCAAAAATAATAGGCATCGAAAACGGTGCCTACCAAAGTTGACAAGAAAAGTAAAAGGATAGCTAGATTTAGCCGGCTATCCCATGTCTCCTGCCTATAATAGGCAGGAGATGAAGAGATGACGAGAGCAAGCACAATAAGAAGCAAAAAGAGAGAAAGTGAGGTGAGAGAGAAAAGAGAGACGAAGTGAGAGACAAAATATTTTGTATATTTTTGTGAGTCTAGTTTTTTCATGTAACTCTCCAGTTTTTCTTAATTTTCTCTGTAGTAAAATTCTTCTATCCTTGCCCGTAGTTTTTACCCTAATTTGGGGATTTTTCACGTAAAATTTGTGTATTCATTATTATTCCTTCAGTCCTATTTAACTGCGAACTTGCTTTAATTCGATCGATTTTTACAACAATTATGACACGAGACTATGTTAGCTTGAAACTCCAAAGTTTATTTCTCGCTTCTACATTGTCGAGGCATCTTCTTAGAAGTATTTTTTTCTTATTTTTATTTTCCCTTGGCAAAAGGTAAAAAATTGCAGAATTTATTATAAAAATACCCGAAAGCTGAAATAGTTTTGTCTGTATTTTTAGTTAGTTTTGGTCCTGAAACGTTGTTAATGTCATCAACCTTATTTTTAGTTAGTTGAGGGAAAAAGTGGCAGTTAGAATAGAGTTTCTGGAACTTGTTCAGCTGAAGTACATGATACAGTTTGATTCTAAACTGGTTAGGGAGTGTATGCTGAAGTATATGGTTCTCCCAATAATCCATTCTCAAGAAACGAAGATTACCAGTTTGACTCGTGTTTCAAATCTCCAGATTTTGCTTGCTCTTGACCTTTGGTTTTTGTTGAAATTGCGACTGAATAGCAGTTTTATACCGTCTGGATGCGAACTGCAGCACTTCCCACTCTTAGAAAGCTGTATGGGAAGATTGAGGATGATCTTATGCCAAATGATCTGATTGGAGAACAACTACTACTATACTTACAGTTTCAGTGGCAAGAAAGAAGCTACTATCCTTGTACCCCGCCTATATGTGCACATAAAAGAGAGATCCTATTTGGCTCGTCCTTTGATGGTTTTTGAGATAGTTGAGTTTACAATATTGATTTTAGATTTACATCTCGTGTTATGTGGTTTAAGGCGGCTTGGAGATCTTATTTTATCGGTCCTCTACCCTGCTGGGTATGCCTATTTGGTTGGTGTAACCTCAAGATTTCAGTAACAGAAACTTTGAACCAACGGGTACTGTATACTGCTGGGTGCTGGATGTTGTTTGCTTGGGAAATAGAGTTATGGACATTATATAAGCTGCTGCTGCAGAGTATTTCTCGCATTTTTTAAAGGCACATGAATTCTAACCAAAAGTAAAATTAGTACAAAACTGTCATTCATATTACTCTCAATAATACGTTTGAAAGATATGTGCCTTCTTGGTAGGATGGATCAATTGGATGGTCAGAAGCTGCTCCTGCGTGTCGAACAACAGTCACTTTCCTTCCTGCCATTGATGCAGCCTTCTGTCCATTGAAAAACTTAAGGAGTTAGTAATAAAGCATCACCAACTGGTTAATGTAGATAACATTTACTTTTCCCATCTGAGTTTATGGTTGCTTTAATTCGAATAAAACGAATTCAGGAATTTACATTTAAACAATACCCACGGTAATTATGGAGCCGATGATGGAAAGGCGATTTGATAAAAACAAGATATATACAAAATCTAGAGCTGCTGGAAATTTATTGTTTGCTGGAATCTAGGCTTTCAGATCTGAGCTTCATATAATAAAAAGTATAAAAAAAATACATATGAGAATCACTTATATAGGATTTGTAGAGAGCAATAATTGCACCTTGAATCAAAACAAATAAAACTATTCAAATATCATTTTTGGAATCTAAGATCGCTTAAAATATAAGAATCCTAGATAGACTAGCTCTCACGAATAAAAAAGTAGTCTATTTTATTCATTGAGCATTGGAATATAAAAAACATAATTGAAGTCCTCAATCTCGAATACAAAAGGAACAGAAATTCCAGCTTAACACTAATTCGAAGACATGATGTTGAGAGACTAGAGTTCATTTAAAAAAGGGAAACAACAAAGACATGGTATTAAATATTCAAAGACTAGGAGATTAACTATTTTTGAGATAAACAAAAGTGAAACTAGAATTGAGATGGACAAAAGCCTGGACTAGGATGAGATTAGACAAAAGAGTCAATTAGAACACAAGGCTTTGATACCATGACAACCTGAGAACTTTTAGCCTGAAAATCCCGTCTTCTCTTGATGGAGAACACTCATTGTATACAAAGTCAATGGTAAATTTCAACCCTTAACAATAGCTAAATTATCATATACATATCTATCTAAAACATATAGATCCTACTCAAGGAAAGATTTTCAAATCTATAGCTGTAAAAAAGGCACATAATCTGCTTCTGATGAGGCATAAAATCAACCTTTGACAGAGGTGTATTAATGCATAACCAAAACTGAAACCAATTCCTTAGCCATAATTGACAAACCGACGTCGTTGACATAAACAAGACGAATTCACTACCTAACATAAAAGAAAAGGGACAAGATGCCAACCAATGACCTTACTCTAATTGGATGGGATGTCATACCATCTAAATCCATCTTGGATTTATCAAGTACATTATGGCATATCACACATGTCAAATCGGACCTAATTGTACTGCGGGAGGAACAACACTTTTAGGTCACTAAATACATGAAAAGATATTAGCCATACTATTCAATATTTTGCACTTTCTTTCATATCTTACAACAATTATACATCATTAACTAACAACATTTCAAACTAAAGGAGAATTGAGGGCAAATGCATAAACTTTCAAACAGAAGACGTATAATTAATGACTAAAAGGCAATATTAATGGCCTTCGGTGATTCCCACCAAATGGAGCATGGGTAGTTGTCTCATTTAGACAACAATAATGCATATATAGCTGAAAATACTACTTGCCTGTAGGACATGCAAGAACATTCCACTCTGGGTCATTGCTCCAGAACATGAACAAGTCATGAGAAGACCACCCCTCTTCGTCAATTTCATAGCTAAAGAGTTCAACCTTTTGTACATGCCTGATGCATTGTGCAAAACCTAAGTAACAAGAGTCACAATATTATGGAGCAACCTCCAAGAATAACTTAGACAACATAAGTACAACACCAAAGCAAAAGGCCATATGCCTAGGCAAGAGAAAAAAGGCAACAGGATTATCACAATCACAAAGATGAGGAACATTCAAATGGCATCAGAGTGTTTAGAAGGGAGGTAAACAAAGATTCTTTTGAATATCAAAAATACGACATTTTCCAATATGACATCAATGGAATATCTCCAGACAGAGCTACAAAAGTGAAGAACACTATCTTCAATCAACAATGCTAAATTAGTAAGTCTACAAATTGAGCGATAACCACATATTACAGA
>JAOTAX010000002.1:29597079-29608848 GCA_025629825.1 Erythroxylum guanchezii
AAATCAATCTCTTTCAATTTAATCTCAAAAATTATAAATTTCCCATCAAAATGTAGATAATTGTCTTAGGAATCCAACACTTTGAAAACCAAGTCAATCGGATGTCGGACGGAGAAATTATAAGCAAAAGATTAAAAAGGGGTCGGATTGAGAACGAAATAACAAAAACAAAAGGAGTCAAAATGGCAAAAACTGAATCTTCCAAAATTTATAACTCCTGATCCCGAACTCCAAATTTGACAAATTTGATATCAATAGAAAGATAAAAGGAAGCTCTACAACTTCCCTGAAGGGCAAAAAAATCAATGTGGCCTCTAAGGGAGTCAAAAATCCTCTCAAATTTTCTGTCCAATCAACTCTTCCTAAACAACTTCCGAATTTCAGACGATCATAACTCCTAGCCCCGATATCAAAAAATTGCATACTTTATGGCGAGAAAAAACTGGGAATATAAGCTACAACTTTCATTAAGGCCACTTTCTCCAATTTAGACCACATCAATCCGGTGATTTGCCTCAAAACACAATATACACAAACCTACACTTAGAGCATTTTCAAAACCAAAACAAAATACACTTAACTTCGAAATATCATAACTTTCACTCCCGATATCAAAAAATATCAAAATTTATGACGACGGAAAGCTTTCAACATAAGCTACAAGTTTCATGAAGATCATTTTCTCAAATTCTGCCTAAATCAAAAAGTCAACTCTCTACTCCAAAAAAGTCAAACTTTCTCAATTCTTCATATTCTCACACTTTCACTCTTCATTTCTTAATTTTCAACTTCCATTTCAATCAACTAATTTACTTTACTCTCATAATTTATACAAAGCTACTCAAATATTAAAGTCATCAAAACTAATCAATTCTTTTCTCATTAATTTTCCTTAACGCATAATTTCATCTATCACATAATACATATACAAAAATACTCATTTCATACTTTTTAATATTTCTAATTTCCACTAAAAATTCGGGGTCCAACAAAATATTATAAAACTAAACAACTTTAGAAGTAGAAAAAAGTGATTTTGCTAATCAACCTTGTATTATTCACGAGCAACAAAGCCTATTAAGTAGGCTTTATAAGAGCTATATTTTGAATTGAAAGAAAATCATGTATCAGCTACGAAGTCTCACAAATCAAACTAATTTCCTTAGAAAATATGAAAACTAAGTGAATCTCCTAGTTTATTTTACGGTAACAAAGTAATAATCAAATTGTTGAAAGTTTGAATTAACTCTAACTTCTAACAGAACCTAGGACACGTCGTGTAAGAATGGCAAACTCGGCTGCGGACTTCGACAGAGGTGTGAGCGTCATGCCATGCAGAATATACACCAAATCGTATAAACCCTGAAACATAACCCAATGAATATTCCCTTGTCGACTCAGCATATAGGGCATAGTCACCAAAAATCTCTCCATATCTATCCCGTGTTGATAAGTTTTTTGGAATAACAAAAACTATTCATATCATAAGTTGTTAATTCAACAGAAGAAGACACAAAGATCACAGAGAGAGAGAGAGAGAGAGAACATATAGAATCGCAGAGATTTAGAGAGAGAGAAATATTTTCATTCTTTTTTGGCATATTAGTGTATCCATTACAGATTCCTTTAACACACGAGATTCACTGTTTAGTATGCGCTCGTATATGCTTACAACTATGAGTCCTTATTTAAACGTTGCGTTAAAAGAAATTCAAAGCAAGCTTCCATTGCTTCCCACATTAACATCTTCTTCCTCATTTTATTCTGCAACAATTCCCTTCCTCTTAATGTGCTTGTCTATCAAGTTAACTTTCAGGATTCATTTTTGGAGATCAAATAAGTATTCACATGTCGCTCTAATGTTCTCACCACCCGATCATTGAATTAACCACTGAGTGACTGCATGGTTGTTTCTTCTTTTTATGCGTAGGTCCAGCATTGCTATTGGTATTCATTCTACCGGAGTGAGGAATTCCGGTAAGGCTGAAGATGTCCTGCC
Source organism: Erythroxylum guanchezii (assembly GCA_025629825.1). Lineage (NCBI taxonomy): Eukaryota > Viridiplantae > Streptophyta > Magnoliopsida > Malpighiales > Erythroxylaceae > Erythroxylum > Erythroxylum guanchezii. The sequence goes on from JAOTAX010000002.1 coordinate 29,599,079, forward strand.
TTGCTCCGTATGTGCCTTCTTAAGCTGCGACATATGGAACACGGGGTGTACTGCAGTCTTTAGTGGAAGGTCCAACTTGTATGCCACCTTCCCAACACATTGAATTACCTTGTATCGTCCGTAATACAAGGGCGACAGCTTCTGGTTACTTCTCTGAAGGGAATGCTACTTGTAAGGCTGTAATTTCAACAACACCAGCTCGCCAACCTTAAATTCATGTTCTGATCTCTTGGAGTCTGCATATTGCTTCATTTGATTTTGGGCCCTTTGTAAATGAAATCTTGTGATGCTAGTCATCGCCTCCCCGTATGCAAATTTTGATTGACTTCTAGCACTTTGAAGTCCCCTGCGATATAAGGCATATAGATCGGTGGTGGATATCTATACAAAGCTTCAAATGGTATAGAATTAATAGAAGGCCAATAGGTTATGTTATACCACCACTCAGCTAGAGGTATCCATTCCTGCCATTTATGAGGTGTCTCACAAAAGTAACACCGTAGATAAGTTTTGAGAATCTTATTCACTGCTTCCGTCTAGTTGTCTTTCTGTGGGTGGTAGGCAGTGAAATATTTCAGCTTAACTCCTTGCAAACGCAGGAGTTCTTGCTAAAACGTACTTAAAAATACGGGATCTCTATCACTAATAATCGATTCTGGCATGCCATGTAGTTTGAACACATTATAAAGGAATACTTCCACAACGTCACACGCAAAATAAGGATGTTTAATAGGAATGAGATGAGAGTATTTCGTAAATCTGTCCACCACTACTAAAATAACTTATTTCCCCTTCGACATAGGTAGCCCTACCACAAAATCGACACTTACCTCCTTCCAACAACATTCTGGAATTTTAATAGGTTGCAACAGACCAGGATAAGCAGAACTATCATATTTGTTTCTCTAGCAACTCATGCATAGCTGGATGTAGGCTCAAACATCCCTAGGCATTCCTTTCTAGAAAAACATGTTTTGTAGCTTCTTCAGTGTAGCTACTGCCCCTACATGACCTCCCATGGCGTCATCATGGCTAATTCCAATGATTTCCTGAAGGAATTTCTTGTTTGCTCCTACCACCAGTTTTCCCTTCCATCTCAGTAACCCATCCTTCCACTCCTTAACACTAAACTCCATATTGGTTGATCCCCACCTTTTGATGATGTCTTGAATTCCTTGATCTTCTTGCCAACTCTATTTAATTTCTTCCAACAGTCCACCTTGTATGTGTGTCACAGACAACATCAGCATTTCTGCACTGTTAATTCTGGAAAGAGTGTCAGTAATTGCATTCTCTTTCCCATTGTGGTCATGCATCGAATCATACCCTAGAAGTTTCGGTAGCCGTGATTGTTGAAAAAGTATAGAGGGACCTTGCTCTACTAAGTATTTAAGACTCTGATGGCCAGTTTGAACAATAAACAGTTTTAGGCTCAAATAGTGATGCTAGTGTTTAATTGCTTTGATCACAGCCAAAAACTCATTGTTGGGATGTCAAGTGTGAGTAGAAATCCCACATTGGAAAGAGATGGAGCTAGTGAAGGACATATAAGTAAAAAGGACCCATAAACCTAATGCCTTAAAGTTTTAGGTTAAAGTGTGGTGTCAAAGCCCATGAGTACTAGGCCCATGATGTAGATCTCCCATAAAAATCGGCTCCCCAGTCCCATCCTATGAGACGTTTGTTGATACACTGTTGTATGGGAAAGATAGTATTTCACTGGATGACGACAGTAATGCTCTGAAGTCCAAAGAGTTGAAAAAGAACTTTCCAGAAAACAAAACAGAAGCTGAGAGTTTGGTGAGTAAGGGAAGAACATAGATGAAAGATTATTCTAGGAAGAAGTCTAAGACTAGATCAAAGTCTAGAGCAAAGAAACTAAATTGTTTCAAGTGCGGAGAGCAGGGTCACTTTAGGAGAGACTGTCCTAAGTTGAAAGAGAAGAAGGGGAGGCAGAAGGAGGAGAATTATGCTAATATTGTTGATACTCGTGGTTCTGATGATAGTGACAGTACAGGAGAGGTGCTATCTGTGAGTTCAAGTCATGGGCAAAATTACTGGGTTCTTGATTCTGGTGCAACTTTCCATATGTGTCCTCACAAGCAGTGGTTTGCTACATACAAACAGATGAGTGGGATTGTCTATTTGGGTAATAATAATCCATTACCAGTTGAGGGGATTGACTACATCAGATTAAGAATGTTTGATGGTGTTGAGTGTTAGCTCCTCAGATGAAGAGGAATCTGATTTCTCTTTCGACTCTAGATGATCAAGGTTTCAAGTTCCATTCAGAAAATGGAACCCTTAAAGTGTGCAAAGGCTCTATGGTACTTATGAAGGGTAAGCTGGAATCCAGACTATATTTGCTTCAGGGCAGTGTGGTTGAAGGGGAAGCTATTATAGCTTCAGGCAGCAGTGGTCAGAATCAGTCTCAACTGTGGCATTTACATCTTGGTCACATGAGTGACAAGGGATTGTCTGTTTTGAGCGAGCAGAATTTGCTAGACGGGTACAAAAATGAAGCCTTAGACTTCTGTGAGCAATGTGTGTTTAGCAAACAGACTCGGGTGAAGTTCAGCAAGAAGGCAGTGCATAAGACCAATGATAAGCTAGATTACATACATTCAGATTTATGGGGTCTAAACAGAATTCCTTCAAAGAGTGGTGCCAGGTACTCTACGACTTTGATTGATGATCTAGAATGGTATGGGTGTATTTTCTAAAAAGCGAAGATGAGGCATTTCGAACATTTGTTAAGTGGAAGACGATGGTTGAAAGGCAGACAGAAGAAAAATGAAGCGTCTTCAGACCGACAATGGGTTAGAATTTTGCAATTTCGAGTTCAATGACTTCTGTAGCAAGGATGGTATAGTGAGACACCGTACTTGTGTAGGCACACCACAACAGAATGGTGTTGCAGAACGGATGAACAGAACGTTTTGTGACCGAGCACGAAGCATGCTCTCACATTCAGGTGTGAGTAAAGATTTTTGGGCTGAAGCAATCAATACAACTTGTTATTTGGTCAACAGATCTCCATCTATAGCTTGCTATTGAGTTTAAACTCCTTTTAAGGTATGGTTCGGTTCACCTGCTGATTACTCTAATTTGAGAGTATTTGGTTGTCCTGCATATGTTCATGTGAGAGATGGTAAGCTTAAGCTAAGGGCAAAGAAATGCATATTTCTAGGATATGCATCTGGAGTGAAAGGTTACAGGTTGTGATGCATAGATCAAAATTCTCCAGGTTTTATTATCAGTAGGGATGTGACATTCAATGAGTCTGCCTCACTGGATAGTCAGAAGGAGAAGACGATAGCAAGATCAGATCACGGTGTTAGATATCGAATGGAGCTTGAGATTGAAACTCCACTAGCTCAATCCAGTAATTTAAGAGTAGAGGAGGTGCAAGATCTTGATGTTCATGATGCACCTAAGCAATAGCAACCATATAGCATTGCAACAGGCAAAGAGAGGAGACAAATCAGATCACCACAGAAGTATGCAAATGTAGTTGATGGAAATCTTGTTGGATATGCAAACCTTGCGGCTTTTACTTTGTCAGTTGCAGAGATAGTTGATGTGCAGGAGCCCAATAGCTATAAAGAAGCTATTTCAAGTTCAGATGCAAATCAATGGATTGGTGCTATGGGTGAAGAAATTGAGTCTCTTCACAAGAATCAGACTTAGAAGCTTGTTCCATTGCCAAAAGGATAGAAGGTAGTAGGCTGCAAATGGGTTTTCAAAAGGAAAAAGAGCAATTCGAGGGTTGAAGCACTTAGATACAAGGCAAGATTAGTGGTTAAGGGTTTTACTCAGAGGGAGGGGATAGATTATAATGAAGTGTTCTCTCCAATCGTGAAACACAATTCTATTAGGGTCTTGTTAGCTATGGTGGCTCTTCACGACTTAGTGTTTGAGTAGTTAGATGTGAAAACTGCATTCCTGCATAGTGAGTTAGAGGAGCAGATTTATATGAGTTAGCCTGAAGGTTTTGTTGCTCCAGGTATGGAAAATCATGTTTGTTTGGTTCAGAAATCCCTGTAGGGTCTGAAACAGTCCCCTAGGCAGTGGTATCAGAGCCAGGTTCGGCAAGGGACAAGTATGGAGATGTTAGTCAAATTTCGTGGTTGCTTACCTATGAAGAAGAGCAATGAGACTCCTGGTGGGCCCAGACCAGTAGAGTAGAAGGGCTCTTGGTGATGCCATATACTCGAGCTGCTAAGCAAAAAGGCTTTCGCTTAAGGAGGAATCCAAGCCCAATATGGAAGTTCACACTTGAGGGGGAGATTGTTAGGATGTCAAGTGTGAGTAGGAATCCCACATTGAAAAAAGATGGAGCTAGTGAAAGACATATAAGTGGAAAAGACCCATAAACCTAATGCCTTAAGGTTTTGGGTTAAAGTGTAGTGTCAAAGCCCAAAAGTATGTTTCATCACTAGGCCTATGATGTAGATCTCCCATGAAAGTGGGCTCCCCAGTTCCAACACTCCTTTTCATAAGTAGATAACCCATAATGCCTGCGAGCTAACGATTTACTAAGAATGGCTATGGGAGGTCTTTCTTGTTGTAACACTGCCCTGATTCCCTATCCACTAGCATCAGCTTCAACCACAAAAGTTTTTGAAAAATCCGGTAATTTCAGCACTGGAGTCGCAACAATTGCTTCCTTTAATCTCTTGGAGGTTGTCTGCTCTTCTCAGTTCCATTCCCAGTGGGTTATTCGTTCCTTTTTAAGATGTCAAAGGTTTAGCTATCATCCCATACCCTTTAATGAACCTCCCATAATAGCCCGTGATTCCCAGAAATCCTATCAATTCCTTAATTCCTGTTAGTTCAGGCCATTCATCAATCGTCTTGACCTTCTGGGAGTCTATTGCTACCCCTCCTTCTGAAATCGTATATCCCAAATATTCCACTTGACGTGGCCCAAATACACATTGGCTTCCTCGTAAGAATAACTGGTTCTCCTTTAACGTCTGGAGAGCCACCACAATGTGTTCTATATGCAACGGTAATGATGAACTGTAAATTACTATATCATCGAAAAACACCAACACAAAACGACGCAAGTATGGTCTAAACAATTCATTCATCAATCTCTAAAATGTTAAAGGAGCATTCGTTAAACCAAAGGACATAACCAGAAATTCATAGTGCCCTTTGTGTGTTTTGAAAGTTGTCTTCGGAATGTCATCCTCCTGCATCCGAATTTGATGGCATCTTGAACGTAAGTCCAGTTTGGTGAACTAGCTGGCACCATGTAACTCATCCAGTAACTCTTCAATGTGTGGTATTAGAAATTTACCCTTAACCGTGTGCTTGTTTAACTCCCGATAATCCACACACATACGCCAAAAGATGTCCGTCTTCTTAATAAGGACCACAGGCAATGCATAAGGCCCATAACTATTGTGGATGAATCCTTGTTTCAAGAGTTCCCGCACAGATTGCTCTATTACATCCTTTTATGTCCCTGAATATCGATAAGGGCACACGTTGATGGTATCGACTCCCTTCTTCAATTTAATTTGATGATTGTGCTTACGGTCTGGTGGAAGCTAATTCGGTTCCTAAAATACCTCTACATACTCAAACAAAACAGTGTTAATCTCATCGAAGGCGCTCCCCTGCTCGTCCATTATTATCATCTGTTGCAATTGATACCCGATAGGAATCATTAGTTGCATCATCAATAGCTGACCGCTAGTTAAATCCGTAGAGTCTTCTGGGACTCCTTGCTCGAAATGACTCAAGGCCTCTATTCTAGGTTTCCTTGCAACATTATTATGCATCCTTCCCAATTAAACGTCATCGTTCTATCCTTAAAATTATATAGTACATCGTCTAGACCAACTAGCCACTGAACTCCCAAGACACCGTCGCACCCCCTAGTGACAGCACTAACGCGTCTATGGTGAGCAGTATCCTTTGCATCGTCTAGACGAAATTCTTGCAACATTGTCTACATTCCAGCTGGAGTCCCCCTCTTACCGTGATGGAAATTGGCTCAATTTTTTAAAGATCACAGCCCCCTTTCTTGACTACAGCAATGTCCACAAAATTATGAGTACTTCCATTATCAACCAAGATGTGAATTCGTCAAGGCTGATACATCCCTACTAACCTCATCTGTTTAAACTCCACCTCTCCCGACAATCCTAACATAGCTTATATAGACACTATCGGACATTCTTCTTCACCGAACCCTTCTTCGCTCTCTTCCTCCTCCAGTTCCGATGATGGCTTCCGATTGTCGTCCTCCCCTGATATTAAATAAAATTGAAGCTTTCGCTTCTTTCATTTGTGGCCCAAGCTGTATTTCTCGTCACACCAGAAACATAGACATTTTGCTCTTTTCTCATCAAAATCCCTACTGCTGATGGGTTTAAAAGGCTTAAAAGATCTTACTGACAGTGAGCAAAACGTTGGAGAAGGTATAGGTAAGATTCCTTCTATGCTGGGACTTTGGTTAATGGTAGTTGGCTGCGACAATTTTAGGGTTCAATTCAATTGACCTCCAATACTCGAGTTCCTAGTTACGTTGGTTCGATTAAGCATCATACTGTCTGTTGATAATAGGATCGCCTCTTGCTTCCGAGCTAATGTATACACCTGGTGTAGAGAACGCGGTTCATCAACTTCACTGTAACCTCGACCTTAGTCTTCAATCCTTTAATAAAAAATCCAACCAAGTACTCTTCTAGTAACGAAAGTCTATTGGAATGATGATCGAATTAGGCGTAGTAGCCTAATACTGTTCCCATCTGCTTCAAATCTTTAAAGTCCCCCACTGGATCGTCAAACATTTCTGCATCGAACCTCTGTTTAATATCCTTCGTGAACTCATCCCAATCAACCACCTCAATTTTATTACAATTCCTAATACATAGTCCATACCACTCCTATGCTCGTCCATCCATGTGTAGAATTGCAATATTCACCTTCATCCTTTCAAAAGTGTGATCCAGCTGGAAAAATTGTTCACAACGGTACAGCCACAACTTAATATTGTTACTGTCAAACAAAGGAAATTCGATTCTACTCAACCTCGTCAGTGGGTTATTCTCCTATGTGTCTTGTCGTGAATGGCTACTTGGGGATGTTGGTTCTGTCAATCCGAGTTGGCCTTGATGCCTCGCCCCCTTGCAAAAGTATGGTTCTCAGTTCCATCATTTCCTTTTCTACCTTCTCCATTCTATTTTGAATTTCCGACAACATGCACTAACTCCTATCTTGGGATTCTAGCAACATTTTTTCGTTTCGAACTTGCGCCTCCATTAATCCCTTCAAGTTTTCTTCTAAGCGTTGCATTTCTGCACCCCTTGTACCTTCAGCCGTCGTTATTCCCAGGTTCGCCGCTCTGATACCAATTGTTGATACGTTTTTCGGAATAATAGAAACTATTCACATCATAAGTTGTTAATTCAATAGAAGAAGACGCAGAGATCAAAGAGAGAGAGAGAACACACAGAATCGTAGAGATTTAGAGAGAGAAAAATATTTTCATTATGTTTTGACATATCAGTGTATCCGTTACAGATTCCTTTAATACACATGATTCACTGTTCAGTATGCGCTCGTATACGCTTACAACTATGAGTCATTTAAACACTGCGTTAAAAGAAATTCAAAGCGAGCTTCCATTGCTTCCTGTTAGTGAATTATATAAAAACGTGTGAGGCCAACTTAATTAGTTTTTATATAATTCACTAACACTTCCCACGTTAACAGCTTCTTCCTCTTTTAATTCTGCAACATCCCGTCATTTTTCAACCGGGTAAAGTCAATCCCATGTTGCTTCAGGAACTTGATGGACTCCTCTGAGTGTCTGTCCTCGTCAACATCGAATCGGAAGTTGAACTCCCATGTCACGAAAATAGTGCCTCTTTCGTTAGACAAGGTTTCTCCGAGTTGTATCAACCTGGACATCTCGATGTTGAACTTCAAGTTAGCGTAACGAAATCATCAGACAGGATTTTTGATGTCTTCAAGAGACAACCTGGGAACTCCTTATAACTTGAACAATGACGCGTCCAGCATAATCAGTTCCTCCTCTAAGTTGTGACTCCATACTTCTCTGATTCTAAAGTAAGGATGATTCATGATTTTTGTAAGCCTTAGGAAGCAAGAAATTTAATGGTTTCTTCAGGAAGTAAAACTACTAATGATAAGCTCTTGAGTCATTCAAAGGATTCAAATAAAATAGGAAAACTATTTTCAAAGGGTTGACATAAAATAGGAAAACTAATTTCAAAGAAAATAGGAAATGTACTTTCAAAAGGATTTAAATAAAATAAGAAAACAAACTTCAATGGATTCAAATAAAATAGGAAACTGTTTTCAAAGGATTGGGATATGATGATACTACTGCTAGTGCTAGTGCTAGTCCTAGTCCTATTTTTGAAGAAATACATATAAAAGAAGTTCCAAGTTTTATTAACAAAATTTGAAGTTTCTTGATATAACTAATAAAATGTACAAGGTCATGATTTTTTAACAATTATATTATTTTTAAATCAAATAATAAGAATTATCATATTATTTATATAAAGAACCGAACAAAAATTATTAGAAACCAACTTGAGTTAATATTATTATAATTTAATATTTTCTAACACTTTCTTTTATTTTAAAAAATTATTTACGATGAGGGCAGACGACATAACTTATTTTTCCATCTAACTAACTAATCTCCAACTTCAATGCCTAGTATTCAGTATAATAACAACAGACACAGAAATTATGGCAATCTCGACCAATGAGTCGATATTTAAATACGTATATAAAATATAGCACACTTGCATTCTTTGAATTATTGAACGCAATTAACTATTAAGGGAACCGAAAAAACAAAGTCAAAACTGAAAAGAAGGAATTAAAAATAAGCACGGGAGTTGAAAGCATTATTATTAAACTGGTTATGCGGGTATAATCTATTAACAAGGAGGTGCCTTAAAAAATCGGAATTCACTACTGACATCATAATCAGACATGTTATCATCTTTTTTTTTCGAGTTCTTTAATAACACAAGCTATTTTTGTGTTGCCTCCAAACTAGAAGCCAAGGATTTTGAGCATCTTGAAAATAACTAGAAAATTTGGGCTCTTAAGTTGTGGAGCTTTCTCCAATTAAAAATGTTGCTTGGGCTTAAAGCCACATGTATATGGCAATTCTTCTGTCATAATATTGAATCTTATATGAACAAATTAGTTAACAGAAGACTAATATCTAGCTGTTGGCAAAATGGCCTCTTGAAAGGCAAAGTCACCGATATATAGACTCAAAGTTGTACAAGTAGTTGGCTTAGAAAATTTAGGATGATGGCTTAGGGGATCTAAAAACTGGTACAGATCACGTATCATCTTTCTAATTATTGGGCCAATTAATGGAGGTTTGCCAAATTTGAAAATAATTAATGGTGCAAATATAGGTCCTGTTTGGCAATCAGTTGATTGCATTAGCTGATAGCTGATTCTATTAGCTGATTAGATCAGCTGATTACATTAACTGTTTATCATTTCATGTTTGGTAAAATTAGCTGTTTAGTATTAACTGTTTATGTATAAAATGACTTATAAGGACATGACTTTAAAAAAATTATAAAGATATGAATATTATATATCTTAGTATATAAGACTACTTGGTACTCTTATAATCTTCTTTTTGATTTGCAAAAAAAAGTTGTCGAAAATTCTTTAACTGAATCAGTCATCATGCTATATAGTTTGACCATGAGGCGTGCCTGTTTATGTAATTCCTCGACAAG